>JAJOOR010003919.1:0-45619 GCA_036250505.1 Solanum acaule | reverse complement strand
TGAGACAGTATTTACTTAACCCCCCCCCCCCCCCCCCAATTCACTATGAAGGGTTCCATAAAGGTTTCGCAAAACAAATCATTCGGAAACCATATCATTAAAATATTCAAGAGCTAATACACATGAAAAACAGAGAAAATCACTTAATTCCTGTAAATTGGTCCCTAAATGCCCAAAAATCACTCAAAAATAGTGAGATTGTACGTATTGCTCCTCCAACTTCTTACGGAGGGTTCCATAAAGATTTCACAAAAAAATCGTCTGAAGCCATATCACCATAATATTCATGGGCTAACAGAATATAGTGACTTTGGAGTAACTAAATAAACGTTTTTAACATATGCAAGGGGTGTAAGATTGAACTTTAATCATGGATGAAGATTGTTCATAGCTGCTTGGACACTATCCATATCCATACTTAAATTTCAAGGTTGTCATTGCGTAAGCATACATTATTTTTACCAATTTTTAGTAAACCTCCTAGAAATAGAATTGACTATGGTATTCTCCTTTATCCTTCAATATTGCATTAACCAACTTAGCAATATTTGTGGTCAGCGCATCGTACTTCGTGGTTAGAAAATATGCCATGCATGCTCCAGTACTTGTGAAATCAAATGTCAAACTCAAGGCATCCAACTATTTCAGGCCATCTATCCTTGAATTGCAGAAAATTCTCACTCTAAAAATCATATGCCATTAATTTGTTGCATCATAGTAGACATAAAGACAATTTTCACAAAAAAAAAATGTTTTCAAAAGTTTTCAGTAAGATAGAATTATGTAAAGTTCATGATGAGCACGTTTGTAAGTCCTAGAAATACTATTGCGTATGCTATTGAAACAACAATGGGTGAATTGGAGAAGCCTTGTGATTGGTTGGAGTAATTTTTATTGAGTGTGTGACAATCTCATCTAAAAGCTTAAATTGTTAAAGATGACACACTTTTATTAGTTAATGACTTATGCCTTCTCTAATATCATGTTAAAGTGTGTGACCATTTCATGTAAAAGCTTAAACAGTTAGAGAGAGCACACTTTTATTAGTTAATAATACTCTCAACAGTTTTTCGATAAAAAGCCTGAATATATTTTCGAGAAAAGGGATATGAAAGGGGAAGAAAATTAACTTTTTTATATATATATATTTGATTTGGGTTTTCTAAAGCTTTGGAAATGGAGACTATTTTGTATATTTTCAAGATTTTGAGAGTGAAATTATTTTATATTTTTCAAGACTTCGAGACTAGGCTTGAAAACTTTTAATTAATTAAACTTCGTTTACTAATGTCATAATAGGGAGTTCTCCCACTTCTCAAGACTCATGGTATATTTTTCCAATTGAAGACTCAAAGAGGCCTTTTTGCCAAAGAGACTCAAAGTATCTAACCCATAACTTTGAGTTTATTTAGCTCAAAATTTACAATGCCTTTAATAAAGTAATAAGACAGAAAATAACAAAAACTAACAAAAAAATTAGTTGGCAACTTGGTATAGTTATTGGTGCAACTAATTTTTGCTTCAAAAACAACCTAATCATTAGCTATCTATTTAGTGCTCTGTTACTGCATGATAGCAGTAGCACTAGTATTTTAGGCGATGACTTATTTGGATGGACAATCTTGCTAGGCAGCAGCCTTGCAACAACACCACAACTTCTGTCACACGGTAACAAAAATAACTTTTAGCGATAAAGACACAATAATAAAAAGTGTTAAAGTTTTTACCGGTATTAGTTACGTGTCATTAGATCTAATATCGCTAAAGGCTTTAGGGACATATACAGAGTGTTAATTTCTGCTAAAAATACATATTTAGCGGCAATTGATCTATTGCCATTAATTAACTGACATTAAAAATCATTTTTGATGTAGTGTCACTTGTTTAAGACACCTTAGGTTTCATTTTATGTCGCACCGTTTAATTTGACTCGAAGTATAGATATAAAAAATATATGAAATTGTGATTCAAAATGATCTTTAGTTATCTATGACTGTAAATCATTTCATTAAGAGTAAACAAAAATGTTTAAAGTTAAGTTATTTTTAATTATAGTAAAATAATGGTGTGCCACACAAAATGAACGGACGAGTAATAGGAGTAATATATGCACCCTAAGCATTGGGATTAGCAAATGACAAGAAGACATTTTAAAATCAAGAAATCCCATGAGTCAACTTTACCTTTTTCTTTTGTACGCCTTCGGGGCATCACCAACCCAAACACTAAAGTTTATATCAAATTTGGTGTTAGTATTATTTTAGTGTAAATTAACTTCAATCCATTGCATAGAATTTTATACCAAAAAGGTATATTTTTTTCTCTTTTCATTATCATACTATTTTTTCTTATTTTATTTATATTTTCTTATTTCATAAAACAAATTCTTTCTAAAACATTCACCATATATAATTCATATTAATTTCTTTTATAGTCGTTTAATATAAAATTATTTTATACCATAATTTTTTAAATAATATAAATTGCTAGCAAATATTATACATTATACATAGTAATGGATAATACAAATAAAAATGAAATCATTAATGAAATACAATTAAATAAACATTACATAATTGAAAAAATTATTTTAAATTCTACATAAATATTCAACTTTTGAGATCACTATGGTGCTCCCATAAATGCTCTATTAATCCATTACGTAGTTCAAAATGAGCTTCTTTGTCCTTTATTTTTTTATGTCGAGCTAGAAATTGTTGAAATCGATAATTTTTGTGAAGGTTAATTGTAGTTATATCCAATTATAATTTATAGTAGAATTAACATAAATTTAATTTTTTTAAAAAGTCATATATAGAAAAATTAATTTATAAAAAAAGCTAACTTTTATATCTAAAATTAATAATATAAAATATTACATAAAAATGATTAAATATACAAGAAATTTAATTAAAGCATATAATTTATATAATGTTTGATTAAAAGTTTTGTATAATGAAATATTATTAAAATATTCAATAAAGTGAATTGGTGTGATGAATAGTGTTACACCAAATTTGGTGCAACACTATTCACACACTAAAATGGTGTAAAATTTGGTGTTGGGTTGAAGCTCCAAAATACCAAATTTGACATCAAATAAGGATTTGATGTAAAATTCGTTGTTGGATTGAAGATGGTCTTAGTTTATTAGTTTAAAATAGAAATGAGGTTTTCTACACTGTTTTTGTAATTTAGTTATATGTGTACACCACTTTTTCATTTCTCTGTAGGAGTTTTTGGATCCATGCCCTAGGAAAGTTTACTTTGTCTTGAGTAAATGTAGTGCTTGTCCTTACCTAAATATTACTATATATGATTCACATTAATTAGTGATTTATGTATTTCATTATGGGGCATGGTAACTTTTTCCCAAAAGTCCTCAACCTTTATACCAAATCTTAGATTCTAATTTTCTTGGTGTTGAGAAATGAGATCACAATTATGTGTCTTGAGTGTCATTTGATTCAATGACAAGATTTAGTTAAACATATATAATTTGTATAACCTTAGTTTGGTGTAGAGAAATGAGATCACAATTTTGTTTCTTATTTTTCTTAGTTAGGAACCTTGATTTTGTAACTTTTTTTTTTTTACCTATTTGCACTATTGCAAAAATGATTTTTTGGCAGTAATTAATTAATGATAATAGGTTAATTGCCGCTAAATATTTTTTTTTTAGTGACAATTAGCATGCATTGTAAATGTCCCTAAAGCTTACAGCGACATTGAATTCAATGACAATTAACTAATGCTGGTAAAAGCTTTAACACTCTTTGTTAATGTCCGTACTTATTGTCGCTAAAGGTTATCTTTATGGTAATGACGGTTTTTTTCTTTCTTGATTATATGCATAATCAGCGTCAATGAATATCAATTGATAAATTGATATGCCTTCTTACCATATGAAATTTTAAATTTTAAAAATAAGAAAGATACCGGCTATAACAAACCTATAGAATGTAATTTTATAGAGATAATATATATATATCGCTTTCTGTTACTTCATTTTACATCCCCCACCCACGCCCTCTACCCTACCCACACACTAAAACATAATTTTACATATCAAGAGAATATGAAGAACTTGAAATCATTGATCAAATATTTGTTATTGGACCAATTTCTTAGCCTTTATTAGTGTCATGGGCTTCACTTGTTGTTTGGGAAACTGCATCATCATGAAGCTAGCTCAAAAAGTGCTTCAATTTGCTTCAAGTGTTATATGGGTGAATCTTGCAATGATAAATGACATTTATTATACTCTCCATTTTATTTTACTTGTCATTTTAGTAAATTAAGAGAGTTTTTATTATATTATTTTTAGTATTAAATAACTACATAAAATAGAAGTAATAGTCAAATTTAGAGTTACAAAATGCTGTTAATAAAGTTTGTTTAGTAAATTACACCTCTTTTAAAACAAGAAATGTGTCAGATCAACATTACGAAATGGAAAGAGTAGCTTTTAGACTTTGTTATGATTTGAGAATGACCTCCATAACTCTAGCTATTATTACTTGATATCACTTAAACCTAATTCAAAAGGCTTTTTTGATGATGAAGCAAGTCTAAATTTGGTGGTTGAAAATGACATACTACAATTGCTAAACTAAAGCATACCAACTTACTTGCATTTGAGATTGTTAAACTCATTTGAGCCTCTCTTTTACTTCAATGAGAAATCTAAATTCAAGATTGCGTTCTTGAATTTGATGACAGACTTAAAAAGTAACTTATAGATTGATGCTTTACGTTCTCCACTGTTTTGCCTCCCATATGTTGTTGATTGAGAGAACACGTAGAGTCCAATTCTATCTGTTCAAGATTCTTAATATTCACATAACTTAGGATTATTTTTTTCTTTGATAACTAACATGATTTTATAATTAATCACCATAGCAAACATTACAAACCCATAGTTCAACCACATCTCAGCTGACTATCTTCAATAAAAGTTCACTATTGACTACAAGCTATGCACACAACTCAAAACAGCGAGATCAGGCATGGCTCTAACACTGCATATTTAAGCTATCTCTCGGGAAATACATTCACTATCACAACTTCTCTTTTCAAACACTCGCAGATTCCTTTCCATCCAGACTACATAGACTATTTCTGTGGATACCATCCTGAGGAATCGAGCATACTTTGACTTCCCTTTACCACATTTGATGATCCAATCTAAGAAATAACCCCACGTTTGAGAAGTGATTGCAGGTTGGCCAATTCAGCATAACAGTCTATTCCATACTTGGATTCCATATGGGCACATAGCAAATAAATGATCTCTATCTTCATCACAGTTCATACACAACACACATTTTGGATCTGCAGGCAGACCCCATTTGATCAATCTATCAACAGTCATTATTCTTCCATGTAAACACAACCATAATGCAAACACATCTTTAGGCCGTGCTTGATTTTGAAGAAGCGGTCCTTTCCATTTCACCCTTTCCAAATCTCCAATTAGCTGTAAATAGATAGTTTTAGTCATGCTCTGTCCAGCTTTCTTGTTCAATTGCAGTGGTTCCAATAGCTTCCCTGCCTCAATAATTTTCCTCACCATCCAACATGGTTGGCCTGAAGTAACATCAACTATATAATTTTTGATGTAGTAGGCATGTATCCATTTGATCCATAACTTATCCTGCTTATTTGCTAGATCCCAATGCAGTTGGCTATAGTAGCTTTGTTCCATATATGAATATTAGGCAGATTAAGTCCTCTAGTTGATTTAGGACAGCAGATCTTATCCCATGCAACTAATGCTCTTTTGGTGATTACACTAGCTCCAAACCACACATAACTTCTACAATATGCTTCAATAGTCTTGATCACCTTGGTAGGTAGTAAAAACAGTTGAGCCCAGTATGCTTGAATACCAAATAAGACACTTCGTACCAGTTGCACTCTCCCTGCATAGGATAATTTCTTTGCAGTCCATGAGGTTATTCTCCCTACCATTTTCTCAATCAGTGGTTGTCACTGCAACAAGATTAATTTCTTTGTTGATAGAGGAATTCCTAGATACTTAAAAGGTAGATCTCCATGAGTGTA
Organism: Solanum acaule; assembly: GCA_036250505.1. NCBI lineage: Eukaryota > Viridiplantae > Streptophyta > Magnoliopsida > Solanales > Solanaceae > Solanum > Solanum acaule. The sequence continues at coordinate 39,553 of JAJOOR010003919.1, read as the reverse complement.
TCCTAGCACCTGCAGGATTCTATCTTTCTCAAATTGTGCCACACCTCCAAAATAGATTGAGCTTTTATTTATGTTTTCTTATAAGCCTGATGCTTTAGAGAAGACTACAAAGACTTTATGCATGGCTGTCACAGAAACAATGTCCCCTTTAGAGAAAAGAAGAAGATCATCTGCAAAACTTAGATGAGTAATTCCTAGCTTTGCACATCGAGGGTGAAATTTGAAGCTCTTCTCAGTCTTCAGATTGTTAAGATTCCTACTTAAGTACTCCATGACTATTGCAAATAGGTAGGGACATATTGGATCTCCCTGTCTCAATCCTTTGGCAGCATCAAATGAGTCAGTAGGGGCACCATTCACCAACACTGTGTAGTTAAAAGTGGCCACACATTGCATTATCCACCTTCTGAACTGTGCAGGAAACATAATTCCTCCAGAACTTGTTCTAGATATATCCATTCTACTGAGTCATAAGCTTTTTGGAGATCAATTTTAATCATACATCTTCTAGATATATGTTTTCTAGTGTAAGCTTGAACCAATTCTTGAGCTAGAATGATGTTGTCACAAATTCTTCTACGTGGGATGAACCCTGCCTGAGCCTCACAAATGATACTTGGCATAATCATCTGCATTCTTGTTGCCATTACTTTTGCAATAATCTTATATAGGATAGTACAACAAGCAATTGGGCTAAAATCTTTTACTGTGACATGGTTATGGATTTTAGGTACAAGAGTGATGGTAGTGCAATTTATAATCTTACACATTGTACCTGTCTTCAAAAAACTTGTTGCTCCCCAGTATACACGCAAGTGTACGTGGTCGCACAAGTAATATTGATTCTTGAAGAAATGAGTTATCGTTCCCAAGGGACTTATGATTAATTTATATTTAACACTTAATTCTACAAATAAAAGTAAAAGTAACATTTTCAAAGAGTTGATGATTGATTGTTAACTACTATTAATTATGAACTAAATGAAAGTAACTAATTGTGAACGACTTTAATATTATGTTTCAAGTAAGTAAAAAGGAATTTCAGGGCTGCAGCATATACTGAATATCATGTATCATATTATTGGCATAGAACTAATTTTAGTTGTCAAGTTACTGATTTATAGGGTTAATTATATGAGTCAGGCTATACACCTCTCGTCGCCTACCCTAATTAGCTACCTAACTACATCGTTGAGCGGGGATAAATAGACTAATTACCGAGCATTTATATTTCATCCTATTTCGTAACCAAGCGAGTTGTTCGTCCGGGAGTCACTCCTGAACACAAATCACCTCGACTTAACGGGTCGATCAAGCTCTCTATATCCTCTGGTCTATCAAACCTCTCCTCTCCCGATTTTAAGGTTAAACAATAGATTTATCTCTAGATGGCCAGTCAAGAAATACTAAAACAAGAATATAGAAGTAACTTATAATGACAACCAAGAATTAGTTCATAAAGCCTTTAATAATCAACAATCTATTCGTAGCTACAGCCCCAGAACTAGGGCGTTTAGCCACTCATGCTATTAGAAAACCACAAAATACAATTGTTCATGCGATTTCCGGAAAATAGAAGAGTTAGACGATCAAAACCTATTACAAATGTAGATACTTGCTCTTGCACACAAAATAAAAGTCTACCTCCCACAATGGAACCCTAGGAGTCTATTTATAAGAGTTAGAAAAGTTGGAGTCCAATCCCACTACAATTAGGAATCCCATTTAATGATTTTTTAGTTGGAAAAGTTGGCAACTCCTTGGCGTGTCGCACCTGCCATCGCGCCTATAGCTTGCCTCTGAAGTCTACACCCTGGCGCGTCGCACCTAAGAGTCCTCTCTGAATTTTGGCCCTTGGCGCCTCGCGCCTAGCAATGCGCCTGGCCCTGGAGCCTTCATCCTTAGCCGCTTTTCATGCTCTTTTACATCTCTTTTCTTTAAGTTGACTTCAATTCCCTTGAGAGTTCCTGAAACAACTAATCATGTGTGTAAGTGCACAATCATCACAAGTCATATAAATATGTCTAAGATCACCACCCAACACTTAGAACTTTGTTTGTCCTCAAACAATCTCTAGACTATCAACTCTTTTTCACAACCTTGGACTTATCAACCCACCTCAAAATCAACCAAACATTTTCAATCATGATCTTGTAGTTCACAATGGATGCAACAATTCACAAATTTACACCAAGTACAACACATGCTTAAAGAATGACCCTTTTATTATTTTTCCGGGGTAATGCAAACTGATACAAACACATCAATTAGATAAACTTACAAATTCCATGAATTCCCTTACTTGTTCTTGTTTAGTAAAGCCTTTTTCCCAAACAACTTGCAATATCAACAAGGACTATTTTTCAAACATCAACTCACCCTCACAAAAGAAGTTCTTACTTTTGTCAACATACCATAAGCTTGCCAATAGTGTATTATTACTTTTGCACATATTTCTTAAGGAATCAAGAGGACTTTCATTTGGTTGTAATGTCGGATTAAGGTAAGGAGGGAATATTTATGAATCATTTTAGTGACTACACCTCCCTAATGCACATGTTATTAACTTTGCCAACAATCTCCTTCATAGCTTTTCCTTCCTCCTAGTACATACTTCATGACTCTATACCTCCTTTATTGCTCCATATTTGCCCTTTATTTCTTTTTTTGTCATTTTTTTTTTAGTTCATACCTTTGCACTAGCCATCCAAACTCTAGATTTTAACATCCAAGTAAAGTACACATTATCCTTGATAGAATTAAGGCCAATGTTTCGAGCATAATTCTAAATTTAGCCACCCTTAATTTTAGTCGAGGTGAACATTGTCACTAAGGACCAGGGCCAAAACAGAATTTCCTTTTTCACACAATGTAGCAATTCACCCTTAGCTATATCAACAAACATTTTCCAACCCTTCTTCTTAACATAGTGCATTAAGGACTTTCATAGGATCAAAAGATTTGGTATCAAACAACGGGTTTCGGCTTATCATGTGGTTTATCAATAAACAAGGCTAAAGGCTCAATCGGGGCTCACTAGGGATAAATTCAATGGTAGGCATACGATAAGAGTTAAGAATTGGCTATTTCAAAGAAACGCCTCAATCACATTCCCTAAGTCATACAAGCTACTAATTCAATACACACAAGGAAAGTTCTAGATATCAAGTTAAGAAAGAACCAATCAATTCTCACCACACATGGTATTATGACACATATAAGGATATATCAACTAACATGCTCATACAAGTTGCATTATAGTATTATTACACAATTAAGCCCATTTCCAATTTTTTATTTTGAGTCAAAACTAAGACACGTGTTTGTTATAAGTTTAACACTCTATTGCACTTTTCCACTTGTGACTACCCATGATGTTTGGCTCACTTTTTCGGACATAGTTTCAAAAGGCCAAGGTTGATTTCTCAATCCTACTCTTCTATGTGATTAATTTTCCCTTAAGACGGTCGTCATCCATCCATCATTGGGAACTGTCACTACTATGACGACTCTAAGACTCAATAAAGCAATAAATTAGTCCTAGTCGGTTCAAAGGGACAATCCTCATTAAAAGTACCGAAAAAAAATGTCGAGGAACCCGAAATTAAAAAAAATTAAAAATTTAACTAAAAACTACCACTAGACTCGATAAAGCAGTAAACAACTATATAAAACAGAGACATATTACCCCACCCCACACTTTAAAAATAAGCATTGTCCTCAGTGCACAATAAAAATAAAGTATAGAGTTAGGAATACTCCCTCGAGCCTCTAGGCCTCGTCGTCACCGCCATCGAACACCATCAAGGCATTCACCTCCTCATCCACAGGAGGATCCTCCTCATCATCCATAGCCTCATCATCATCTAAAGGCTCCATAAAGGTGGGACCAGACCTGTACAGAAAGGTTGCACTCTCGATCAACGGATAACGATCCGCCAAGGTCTCCATTTCCTCGTCAGTGACCGAACGTCCTCCTATCTGCAACTACAGCTCAGCCATACCGAACATTCTTACCATGACGCTGTCATCACGAGCTTGTCTTTATTGAGCAGACAAGACAGGTCCATGGGACGAGTCTAGTGCCTTTGTTCGGGTTACATCAACTAATTTACCCGTCAGATCTGGGTGATAAGCAACGGTCATGTCCACTGTTTCATCTTCAATACCCTCAGCCCTCAGAAAATGGGTGATCAACCCCCCGTAACAGAATCTCCACATCAAATTGTTCCTAAATTTCATCATATTTTGCCTCAGGATTGCCCCAACATTACTGGACATTCCCTTCATTAGCATATAGACTAACACCACTCTATCCCATGTCACCTCAGTTAAATGTTTAGCAGGCAACAACACACTACACACTATCTTCAGCCACACCCTAGCAACATGATTAAAGTTAGCAAAATAAAGGGTATTATGCCTCCCAATATCCTTACACCGCTCACACCTAGTAGTCGAATCAACCCCACACAAGGTATGTCAAATATCCCTATATGGAGGTTTATCCTTCAAGCTATTAAACTCATCAGGGTCACATTTCGGGGTTCCTAACAACTCATTCAGAATTCGGGCAGAAAACTTGACATCTTTACCCCTAACAGGCACAGTTTTATATTTTGTTTCAGTTAGCCAATTAGCATAAATTTCTCTCACTAACGTCAAATTGCAATCTCCCGGATTGACGAATATAAACCTCAATCCCAACTCAATCACAGTCTGATATATAACAGGAAATTGCGACTGTAACCTTACCTCATTCATAAATTCGTCGCCCATATACTTCGCCTCTTATTGACATGCCAACCATTCCCAGCTATATATTTGCACAGCCTTTTTGCCGATTTTTTGTACCGGTTCCCGGGCACTAGAGGACCCGAAAGTTTCGCCCTTTCTATTCCGCTTGGAACTTGCCACATTTTTGGCTTTTGGAGCCATGACCACCTGTTAAGAGAAGAAAAAATGGAGAAAAGGAAAAAATTAGGGGGTGGGGGGAGCTAGCAGTGGGTAGTGGTGAGGGGAAGAAGAAAAAGAAAAAGTTGTGGAGTGAGAGATAGGGATTTGGAGAAAAGTAAAGTTTGGAGTTATGAGTGTGGAGGTTTGTGAGGATGAAAAGGTGAGAAGAAAAGAATGGGTGGTTTGGGGAAAGGGAAAGACTTAATTGGGGAAGTTTAAAGAATGTGGACGAAGAGGAGTGGGGGTTAATGGAGGTAGTGGGCAGTGAAGAAGATGAAGAAGAAAGAAGTTGGGAGATTTGAAGGGTGTGGGTCAGTTGGGAGATGAGAGAATAGTGGATGAATTTGGGATTTTGGGGGTTTTTAAGAGGTGGGTTGGGTGAAATTCGGGTAAAAACCCGAAAAAATATATATTTTGGGCATAGGGGCGATGGGAGGGGCGACGCATCTCTCAGCGCGCCTGAGAAGGCGCTCTGACGTGCAACGCTAGGCGCGGCGCGCCTGACTCAAGCTATTTTTTTAATGCACTATTACAAGCTAAGTTACAAATAATGAAAAAAAAATCCTATTTAGCTAAAACTAACCGCTATACTAAAAATTTAAACTACGCTAAAAAAATAAAAATTAAATTCAAGAATTCAAAGACGAACTATCTATCTATTACATATTGTTCAAGGGTTGCCTCTCATGTAGCGCTTGATTTAACGTCGTGGTATGACGCAACTTGGATCGTTCATCTTTTAGCTCAAGAGTTTCCCGATCACGATTCGAATCCTCACCGAAATAGTGTTTCACTCTCTGCCCATTGACCAAGAACGTAAGACTAGTCTTACCTTTAAGTTCAATAACCCCATGTTGTGTCATTCTGACCACTTCAAAAGGACCACTCCTCTTCGACCTTAGTTTTCCAGGAAATAACTTTAGTCTAGAGTTAAAGAGTAGTACCTTATCTCCCGGATTGAAAGTACAAGCTACTATGTGCTTGTCATGCCACCTCTTAGTCTTTTCTTTGTAAAGCTTGGCATTCTCATACACGTGGAGCCTAAACTCCTCAAGTTCATGCAGCTGATTCACTCTATTTTTACCGGCTAGCTCGGGGTCTAAGTTCAGCTTCCTGATTACCCAATATGCTTGATGTTCTAATTCCGCCGGAAGGTGACATGCTTTCCCAAATACTATGTGATAGAGGGAAGTCCCTATTGGTGTCTTATACGCAGTCCTATATGCCCATAACACATCATCTAGTTTCTCAGACCAATCCTTCCTTTGCGCATTCACCGTTTTCTGCAAAATTTGCTTTACCTCTCTATTTGAAACCTCCACTTGGCCACTCATTTGAGGATGGTAAGCTGTAGCAACCTTGTGACGAATACCATACTTAGCAAGAAGATTTTTAACAAGATGATTAATGAAATGCTTACCTCCATCACTTATAATTTCCCTTGGAGTGCCAAAGCGAGTGAAGATGTGCTTCTTGATAAACTTTATCACCACCATTGAATCATTGGAAGGAAGAGCGGCAGCTTCAACCCATTTACTAACATAATCCACAGCCACAAGAATGTATTGGTTTCCACTAGATGGTGGGAATGGACCCATGAAGTCAATACCCCACACATCAAAGATTTTCACCTCCAAAATGTTACTTAGCGGCATCTCATGTCTTCTTGAAATAGTACCCAACCTTTGGCATTTATCACAACCCTTCACAAAAGCAATAGAATCTTTAAATAACGAGGGCCAAAATAAACCAGATTGTAGTACCTTATGAGCAGTGCGCTCTCCTCCATGGTGACCTCCATATGGGATAGCATGACAACTTTTGAGCACTTTGTGAACCTCAGATTCTGGAATGCACCTTCTCACCACCCGATCTACGCCTTGTTTGAACAAGAATGGTTCATCCCAAATGTAGAACTTGGCATCATAATTGAGTTTTTTCTTTTGTTGGGTGGTTGCACCCAAAGGATAATCGCCACTTACTATCAAATTCACAATGTCTACATATCATGGCACTTGAGAGATATCTAATGCCATCAATTGTTCATCCGAAAAACTCTTCCCGGATTTGCTCACCTTCATTCACATGTGAAAAATCCTCCAACCTAGATAAGTGATCTGCTATTTGATTCTCAGTACCTTTTCTATCTTTGATCTCAAGGTCAAATTCTTGGAGAAGCAATATCCATCGAATCATCCTTGGTTTAGCATCCTTCTTGTTATATAGGTACCTAATAGTTCCATGGTCAGTAAAAACAATCACTTTAGTACCTACCAAATATGATCTGAACTTGTCGAAGGCGAACACTAGAACCAACATCTCCTTCTCAGTCACTGTGTAATTAGCTTGTTTAGAATCAAGGGTCTTGCTTACATAATAGATCGAGTGGAACACTTTATTCTTTCTTTGTCCCAACACTGCACCCACTTCTACGTCGCTTGCATCACACATGAGTTCAAATGGTAATTCCCAATCAGGAGTAATTAAGATGGGAGGTTTAATTAAGTTCCTCTTCAACATCTCAAAAGCTTTTAAGCACATCTCATCAAAGTCAAACTTCACCTTATTCTCCAAGAAACTCCAAGAGACTGCACATAGGTCTTGCAATCTTGGAAAAATCCTTGATGAATCGCCTGTAAAAACCTGCATGACCAAGAAAACTATGCACACCTTTTACAGAAATGGGAGGGGACAATTTCTCAATAACTTCTACCTTAACCTTATCAACCTCCAAAACTAGATTTAGACACCTTGTGTCCCAACACTATCCCCTTTCTTACCAAAAAATGACACTTTTCCCAGTTTAGAACTAAGTTAGTGTCCTCATATCTAGCAAGTACTTTATCAAGATTTCGGAGACATACCTCAAAAGACTTCCCAAAGACGGAGAAATCATCCACGAACACCTCTACAAAGTCTTTCATCATATCATGAAAAATGGCTATCATACACCTTTGAAAAGTCGCAGGTGCATTGCAAAGTCTGAATGGCATGCGTTTGAAAGCATAGGTACCATAAGGACAAGTGAACGTGGTCTTTTCCTGATCCTCGGGTGCAATCAAGATCTGGTTGTAACCGGAATACCCATCTAAGAAACAATAGTACTCCTGCCCTGCTAGTCGGTCAAGCATCTGATCAATGAAGGGAACGGGGTAGTGATCTTTCCGGGTAGTATCATTTAGTTTTCGGTAATCCATGCAAATTCTCCACCCGATCACTGTTCTAGTAGGAATCAACTCATTCTTTTCGTTCCTTACCACTATCATATCTCCCTTATTGGAAACACATTATACCGGACTTACCCACTTACTATCAGAGATTAGGTACACAATTCCAGCATCTAGCCACTGTATTACCTATTTTCTCACCACTTCTTTCATCAAAGGATTTAGTTGACGTTGATGTTGTGCACTTGGTTTGTGATCCTCTTCCATGTAGATTCTGTGCATACATAACGCTGGACTAATTCCATGAATGTCAGCCATCTGCCATCCAATAGCTTTCTTTCTCCACTTTAGGATCCGCAATGCCGCATCAATCTGTATTTCAGACAACTCTGTAAAAAGTACAACAGGCAAAGTTTCATTAGTACCCAAAAATGCATACCTGAGGTGAGCCGGCAGTGTTTTCAGTTCCAGCTTTGGGGCTTCCTCAATGGAGGGTTTGGGTGGTCGCCCTAACTCACGCTATAATGGTTCCACTCTCCGCTTGTGTGGCCCCACAAGTGCCAGATTCAGACATGTTTCTATCTCTTGAGCCTCAGTGTCTTCATCTCTCTTGTGACCTATTAACACTCTTTCTAAGGGGTCTTCGGGCACAACTAACTGTGACTCTACTATGCGATCAACCACAATAATAGCAGACAACTCTTCATAAATAGAAGGCAATTTTAGAGCGCGGTAAACATCAAATACCTCTATCTTATCATGGCCCTCATGGTTAATTGACCAGCTGCTACATCAATCAATGCCCTACCCGTGGCCAAGAAAGGACGTCCCAAAATGAATGGAACTTCAGGATCAGGTTCAAAGTCTAAAACCACAAAATCTACCGAAAAAATCAATGAACCTACTTGCACTAACACATCTTCTACCCAACCCAAGCTTTAGATATAAAGATATGGGGATCAAATTTACTTGCCCCTAAATCACACAACCCTCGGGCATGAACACTTTGCCCAATTGTAATATGCACAGTAAAACTCCCCGGATCTTTTAACTTTTTGGGTAATCTGTTTTGAATCCTTGAGCTGCACTTCTCAGTAAGTACTACAGTTTCATATTCCGTGAGCCTCCTCTTGCTAGCCACAATATCCTTCACGTATTTAGCATACTTCGGGATACCCTGCAAAATGTCAACCAAAGGTAGATTAATGTGAACCTATTTAAGGAGAGAGAGAAACTTACCGAAGCATTCATCTTCATTCTGTTTTTTCAGCCTTTGTGGAAATGGATGTGTTAATTTTTTTGAGGAACGGGTACCTCAACATTGGAGCTTTTGACTACCTCTTTCACCTTCTTTTCTTTGTTACTTACATCAGTGTCTCTCTTATTTGGAGCTAGTTCCTCCAATTGCAGCCCACTTCTAGTACTTACCGCATGCAATTGCTTTGGATTGGGCTCAGTATCACCGGGAAGCCCACCTTGGGGACGTAAGTTCAAAGAATTAGCCACTTGTGCAACTTGTTTCTCTAAACTCATTTGATACATCTGGATGTTTCTAATGTTCTCATCCTGCTTATCTATTCTAGCATTTAATTTGGTCCCTATTTTAGTCATGAGCTTTTGGAGTAGTTCTTCATTGGTCATCCCCACTTTTGGTGCACTAGAATTTGCGCCTTGGTTAGGATTGTAGTATTGTTGCCCAGCCCCTTGAGAACGGTATTGGTTAACCTCTTGCGCCTGATTTTGGTTTTGGTTACCACCCCATGAGAAGTTAGGATGGTTCTTCCAACTAGGGTTATAAGAGTTACCATAGTTTTGTTGCACTCCACCCCTTTGCGCATTACCCACATAGTTTACGGAATCCAGGTTTGCCTCACATCTCTTAGTTTCATGAGTTACACTACCACTTACCTCACATCAATTTGCTGCCTATTGTATCATGTTTACCGGTTCCTGATTTAGAGTCATTTGTTTAAACTGTAAGGTCATGTTATGTTGCATTGCATCTAATTTGGTATTTATGGTTGTAGCTTGGTCTACATCTAATATCCCTGCAGCCTTTTGGGTTGGGGTTCTAGACATTTCCCCCTCATACCCTTGGTTTCCTTTAGAAAGTTTATTGAGTAAGGCGAAGAATTCTTCACTTGTTATGGGTAGGGCATGTCCACCTACTGCACCATTAAGAAGAGCACGAGCATTATAGTCTAAGCCCTCAAAGAAAGTGTGACAAAGTACCTCATTTGTTTGCATGTGGTGTGGTCAAGCATTCAACATTTGTTTGAAACGTTCCCATGCTTGGTACATGTCCTCTCCTTGCTTTTGAACAAAGTTTATCATCTCACCCCTCAGTTTAGCGATTTTCTTGGATAGGAAATATCGACTCAAGAACTTCTTTGCTAGATCATCCCACGTAGTGATAGAGCTTGGTGGCTCATATTCTAACCAACGCCTTGCAGCTCCTAACAATGAGTATGGGAACAAAGTCAACATTACATAGTCTGATGAGACTCCAATTGGAATGTAAGTATTGATAATCTCTATGAAAGTTCTAAGATGGATTTGAGGATCCTCATGGGGAGACCAGTGAATTGCCCATTAGAATGGAGGATCTGTACCATGCTCTGCTTTAGTTCGAATCTACCCCCCGGTGGAGATTTCCTAATGCTAGATACCAAATTAGCTGTGAGTGGGACTGCCACATCACGGACTGGTCTTGCGGGTACGACAGGCGGTGCTCCTTGGTTATTCAGGTTCCTTTGGTTATTCACGTTTTCCGGGTTATTCAAGTTGTCTTGATTCTCATCATCAATGTTTTCCAAAATACCTAAACCCAATTCTCCTCGTCCTAGATTCATTTTTCTGCACTGTCGTAGAACTCTTTCAGGTTCGTTGTAAGGTTCAACAAGTTCTCCTTTCCTAGCCAGACCTGAAAGTCAAGTGCCTCCAATAAACAAGATAAGATAAAGTAATTAATATCTAAATAATCTAATTGTAGACTTAAGAATATTGAATATAAATCAATTTCTAAGACCCCGGCAGCGGTGCCAAAAACTTGTTGCTCCCAGTATACACGCAAGTAATATAGATTCTTGAAGAAACGAGTTATCGTTCCCAAGGTACTTATGATTAATTTTTATTTTACACTTAATTCTACAAATAAAAGTAAAAGTAACCTTTCAAAGAGTTGATGATTGATTGTTAACTACTACTAATTATGAACTAAATGAAAGTAATTAATTGTGAACGACTTTAATATTATGTTTCAAGTAAGTAAAAAGGAATTCCAGGGCTGCAGCATATACTGAATATCATGTATCATATTATTGGCATAGAACTAATTTTAGTTGTCAAGTTACTGATTTATAGGGTTAATTATATGAGTCGGGCTATACACCTCTCGTCGCCTACCCTAATTAGCTACCAAACTACATCATTGAGCGGGGATTAATAGACTAATTGCCGAGCATTTATATTTCATCCTATTTTATAACCAAGCGAGTTGTTCGTTCGGGCGTCACTCCTGAACACAAATCACCTCGACTTAACGGGTTGATTAAGCTCTATATATCCTCTGGTCTATCTAACTTCTCCTCTCTCGATTTTAAGGTTAAACAATAGATTTATCTCTAAATAAACGTATACGCTTTTTGTTCAAATTCTTGGTAAGCAGTCAAGAAATACTAAAACAAGAATATAGAAGTAACTTATAATGACAACCAAGAATTAGTTCATAAAGCCTTTAATAATCAACAATCTATTCGTAGCTACAACCCCAGAACTAGGGCGTTTAGCCACTCATGCTATTAGAAAACCATAAAATACAATTGTTCATGCGATTTTTGAAAAATAGAAGAGTTAGAAGATCAAAACCTATTACAAACGTAGATGCTTGCACTTCACAAAATAAAAGTCTACCTCCCACAATGGAACCGTAGGAGTCTATTCATAAGAGGTAGAAAAGTTGGAGTCCAATCCCACTACAATTAAGAATCCCATTTAATGATTTTTTAGTTGGAAAAGTCGGCAACTCCTTGGCGTGTCACACCTGCCATCGCGCCTATTGCTTGCCTTTGAAGTCTACACCCTGGCACGTCGCGCCTCTCAGAGCGCCTGAGAGGCCTCTTTGAATTTTGGCCCTTGGCGCCTGGCCCTGGGGCCTTCATTCTTAGCCGTTTTTCATGCTCTTTTACATCTCTTTTCTTTAAGTTGACTCCAATTCCCTTGAGAGTTTCTGAAACAACTAATCATGTGTGTAAGTACACAATCATCACAAGTTATACAAAAAATTAAGCTAATGACTAGAGATCATTCTTCAATCTAATCGACTAATGGGCAAATATTGACAACTTAGGCATATAAATATGCCTAAGATCACCTGTCTTGAAGAAATCTTTAACTGTTGAGCACACATTTTCTTTCACCACCTACAAAGCTTTTTGAAAAAACATGCAGTATAGCCATCAATTCCAGGAGCTTTATCATCTGCTATGCTTTTTAATCCTTCCCAGATTTCTTGATCATTCACCTCTTCACACAACTTCAGTTGTTGGTGATGTACTAATCCAGGGCCTTATATGATTATTCTTCTGTCAACTGCTGGTAGATTTTTCTGAGATGCTCCCATTAGACTTTGTTAAAAGGAGATGATTTCTATTTGTATTTCTTTAGGATCCTGTAATCTATCTCCATTCAGAGCTTAGATACTACCAATCATTTTCTTCTGGGCTCTATCTTTCATAACTGCTGAGAAATATTTTGTGTTTGAGTCTCCAGCTTTATCAAAGTGACTCTGGATTTCTGCTTTAGAATACTCTCTTCGAACATGGACCATTTCTCCAAACTCTGAAGGACTACCCTCTCTTGTCTAACCAACCCTTCACTACATTGTACACCTATTTGTGTTTGAATCATCTTTAACTCCAGTCTGTCTTGATCAATATTATTTCTCACTGTTCTGTATTCCTTAATATTAAGATCTTTCAGCCATGGTTTCAACAACTTAAGCTTGATCCAGATCATATGCATACCATTCTTATTCACTTGTCTCCTCCAAATCTCTTCCACCATGCCTAAGAATTTAGGATGTTCAGTCCAGATGTTAAAAAATCTGAAAGGTAATGGACCGCTTTTAGGTGTATCAGCTAGCTGTAGGAACATAGGCGCGTGATCTGAGATGTAAGGCACATCATATTAAGTTTGGACATGTCCCCACTTCATCATCCAACTTGTATTGTCAAAAGCTCTATCAATTCTACTCCATATTCTATCAATACCTACTTGCTTATTCGACCAAGTATAGTACCCACCCCTCCAAGACAATTCATTTAATTGTAGATTATCAAATCTTGTATATCAGCCTGAGTGACAGGGTTTCCCATTAGCCTATCATTTTGGGATGAAATAGCATTGTAATCCCCCCACAAGATCCATTCTCCATTGATGCCCTATGCCACTTTCTCAATTCCTTGACATAGAGTTTTCCTTTGTTCCATGGTGTTATAACCATATACGATAGTAACATAAGCTTCAAAGTCATCAGTTTTCCCCTTCACTTTACAGTGAATGAATTGTGCCTCCTCAATTAACATAGTTACATCATAAAAATTAGGATCCCACAGCACCCATACTCTCCCATTCTTAGTCTGGTTATAGTTATGAAGACTACTCCATCCAAATGCTAAGTTATTTACTATTTTTGCAGCTTTATGAACTTTAACTTTAGTCTCTACTAAACAAACAAATTGCAGCTTCTTCCTGGCAATCCAGTTCTTCAGCTCCTTTTGTTTGTATCTTTTATTGATCCCTCTAATATTCCAACACAACCAATTCATACCGTAACATATAAAGACCTTGCTTCAGGAGGTCTATTAAACGAGTTGTGTGTTTCTCTGCTCAAAGGGGAAAAATAATTCTTCACTAAGAGTTCAGGGAAATTACTCAAGTGTAAACTATCATCAGCATTTTGCTTGTTTGTCTCTTGCCCTGCCTTTGGAGAAACTTGTTGCTCATCTTTGTTGCTCTCAATAATAGTCCCTTGTTCTATCACTGGCTTTTTATGCTTCCATACTTGAGTAACATTTTTTTGTTGTCTTCTTCTCATCTGTACTTGGGGTGCTGCCACTTGTTGCTCAATACATTTATGACCTACTCTCATACATTTGTCACAAAATTCTGATTTCCAATCATACTCCACCTTTTGGACATATTGTTCACCATTTGGATCCATAATGGTAACATGTGTGGGCAGTGTTTTAGACACATTTACCTCAATAAGCATTCTAGCATATGAAATCCTAGTTTGCTTAGAGGTGCATTGATCAACATAAATAGGGTTTCCAATCAGACTGGCAATTCTACTTAGGGATCCACATCCCCAATAGTTCATTGGTAAGTTTGGAAACAACACCCATAGTGGTATTTCACTTGGGAATTCAACCTGAAATCAAAATTTGGAGTCCACTGTTTCAAGATGATAGGTCTATTGTTAATAGAGTAGTGCCCTATATAGTATATTGCATGCATATCCTCAATGGACTGGAATTTGATAATGTAATAGCCTTCATCATGATAAAACACCTCTAGAGCCTCTATGTTTTTCCAATTCGCTGCAATGTATCTACATATTGCATTATACCCAGGAGTTTCCCCAAGGAAATATGCTATCAAAGCACATTTCCATTTCTGGATCTCTGGTTCCACCTCCTGCTTATCCAGTTGAGCAACCATGTGTCCTTCTAAAATTTGAGGTGGAACATAAGAAAGTGACATACTAGCCGATGCAGATTTATTATTGCGAAATAGACTTGCCCAGGTTGTAGGATCTGGATTTGATTTCTCTTTACCCTTCTCTGTTACCCTTTCAGCTTTCCCAACCTCAGTCGTTATTTCTACTATTCCATTGATTTCACCTTGTTTTCCAGCTCGAGAGTCTTCACAGCCTGTCATATTACTCCGGGTAGGGGTAAGTGGTAGTCTCTTTACCACTCCCGAGCTAGTGGTATCATTTGTATCGCTCTTCTCCCCCTCATCCACGATTGGGGTTGAAATACCTTCAACCAGTTCCAGTTGGTTCTGGACAGGTTTAACCATACTACCAACCGTAACAATGGGATCACTTTTGGGTCTTCCTCGTGCTCGCCCTTTTCCTCGCCCCTGCGGTTGTTATGTCTTTGCTCGCCCTCTCGCCATGGTTATCACTTCTAGTGCATGTTAGACTAACATGCGCCTAGAGCATGAGAGAGAACCTTTGTAAGCTACACATTGATTATGTAATATGTCCATTTATAACTTAGGATTATTTGTATTGCTAAGATTGAAATTGTAAAATCTAAATAGAGAAGGCATGACGGGAATTAATTACTAACTCCAGAACAAGATGTTGTGGAAACAGGATTTGAACCTATGACCTCAAGGTTATGGGCCTTGCGAGCTACCAAACTGCACTACCCAGCGTCAAACTTAGTAATATTCACTTAATTTTGACATACATTTTTAGAATTCACTCAGAGACAAGCATCCAATAAAATCGAAATGATATAAACTTTATTTTGTGTTTTGCATGACACTAGCAATGACACACAAATCAAGAAGTTAGTACTAAAATTAGCTTGTATAGTGCTTTTACTTATTCCTTGCATAAATTTGCAGTACAATGGCATGAGGGTGATCCATCATTTCTTCTTTATTAAGGGCATATTTGCAACCATCAAATATCCCAGCCTCGTGCACAAAAAAGGTCCCTTTCTCTATTAAGCCTCGTACGTACAAACACAGTAGAGTGCGGCGTGAGTTCAAATTTAATCAGCTTCAATGTAAATACTGGATATCAGATTGAATTTTTTTAAAAATAAGTTACTGAATTTCTATGTTTGACTGGTTAAAATATTTTTAAAGAATTTTTTATTTTTTTTTATAAATTAAAGAAACCACTTTCTAATATGAATATCGAAAATAATTTTATAAGTGAAATTTCTCATTGATTACGTTAGCCTCAACCCTATAATATTTGCCAAGAATAAATAAGTGTTATTAAAATAATATTTTCTTATTTATTAGGATAAAAGTAAGAATATCACTCATTTTTTAAAAGAAAAAACCATTTTAAAAAACCAAACAAACCCAACATCATTCCTATTTTCATAACGTGGCATCTCGATCTTTTTCCTGTTTTGCAACATTTATACACTAACAATTGTAAAAATAAAAAGTATTTACTTTATTAGGTCATCTTCATGTTAGTTTCCCCAATTCTTTAAATTAACAACAATAATAGGTGATTAAAGTGAGGTGGATATCAAATTGAAATGGTCATTAAATAATTGAAAGTTGACATATTTTTTTTTCAATCAACTGATATGCCTTGAGCCTAGTTGGCAATCCTTTCACACTTTTTTTTTTTTAAAAAAAAAATTCTAGTTAGAGAAAGCGCTAACCGCTATCAAAATATAACATTTTTTTCTTATATACGATAGCATTCTTGCTCTACTTGTTGCAAGTAGATCAAGAGTGATTTTTCGAGCTCGAAATTTCGTGGAAATATGATCCATAACTTCATGGTCACAGAGAAATTTCCATTCACCCTCAACTCCATTAAGGGAAATCAAATGCCCAAATCCATTAAAATGAATTAAACCATGCAAAATATGAGTTGATCCTGGTCGAGGTAAATAAATTTAAAAATTCATATCCGGTGAGAGGGTGGATGTAATACAGCTCGAAAAAAGTGAGAGGTTTGAAAAGGAAGCTCGGCCTACTGGAAGAGGAGTACCAGGGGAGCGGAAACAAGAAACTCCAGTAAATAAAAGAAAGATAGCAGGAGTCCTCTCAATAGACGATGTCCCACTTCCCTATATGTGCTTACATAGAAGGGGGGGAAAGTTGATAATCATAGATTAGACAAGACACATGTGCAAACAAGAATATCAAACTATCCTCTTATTGATACTATATATTTATTCTTTTCTCTATAGATCTACCTTTCTTCAAACTAAAAATAAAGAAACTAAAAGAAAGCTAAATGGAATTAGAATAGGCTAAAGATGCACAAAGGATCATAAAGAAAAGGAATTCTAAGAGCTAAAAGCCTAGAAACTAGATTATCAAACTCGGAGGTAGCAGTAAGATCTCTGTCTCCAGAGAAGCCACGAGGGTTTTCTAAAAGTCTCCTCTAATTACTTATGGATAAAGCTCTTAAACTTAAGCTTTAACGAACTGAAAGATCTTCTTGTTCTAAATAAGAATGAGAGTCTTTCAACTAGATGTGCTTCTTTGGCTAGGTTTGAGAGAGCATAATAACTAGTCCAACTTCCTTGTATCTGAAAGCGATGACATGATGTTAGGGCTAGTAAGGAGACTTTTTGGATAATTTAATTATGTCCACGAATAGATTGTTAGGCTAAGAAGAATCTGTTAGGCTTGATCCCACCTTTGAAAGAGTGATTTTTTCTTTGTCAATATAGCTTATCGAGTTATCAAGCTGAATCGTTCGTTTACTCTAAGTCTTAGTTCAATTTGATATTTGAAAACACTTTCAATACAAAAAGAGCTCCTTCCGACTATACTCTAGTTGGACAATCTTAGTTCAGTTTGAGAAGTCAAAGAGGCACAAAGAGCTAACAAAGAATCTTTCTATTTGACTGTCTGAAATCAAGTGGGAGATTCAATTGAAAAGGCCCCTTACTATAGATTGATGGAATGTTCACACTATTTTATGAAATATGGACATTTAGGTTTGACACGAATTAGCTTCGAAGATTGAGAAGTCTCTATTTCGCTATAGAATTTGTCAATGAGTGCTGGATTAGGCCACCTCGAATGGCGTGAGTCGCATGTAGGGAGACCTACACATACGATTTTTTGGATGATCTGATCAAAAAACCAACATAGTCCCAAGATATTGTGAACATTAACTTTGGGCTAAGCTTAGTCTTTCAGAAAAAGTTTCGTTTCATTAAAAATATTTATATATCTTATACATAACTTTTTTTAGCTACTAATGTGAAGTTTTATTTGCGTGTCCAACACAACTTTACTAAGGTGAAATGGACTATCTTCACAATTCCATCATTCATACTAGTAATTAATATCTTATATTAAAGATTGAAGAAATTATATGACAAGTCAAGCTTATTTTAACTTTGAGAAAGAAAAAAAAAACTCATATATCGTAATTGGAACTTGGAGAAACTAAGTGAAAAAAAGCAAATCTCCAAATACTGTCGAAATCCAGTGGGTTATCATAACTTCTCATGATACAAATGATTCAAAAATAAAGGCACTTGTCTTTTGCTCTTTCACTATCTAATCATTTTGAATTTTAAAACAAAAAGGAATGGCGGTGGAGGGACTATCATTTGAAATTAAAAAAAAAAAAAAGTTTCTGTGATCTATCAATCAATTATATGAAAAAGATAATTACCTTTAAGTTAAAATTTGACACTGATGGAATCACTTCTTTATTCATCTACTCATCTTTTATTACCTTTTCCTAGTCTATTCGAATTTTTTACTTTTCACTTTTTCCTCTCCTTTCAGATTTGATAATAACTTTGGCCCCTGCCAATGCCATGTAAAGTGTGAAGATTCACGAGAGATGCCCCGTATAATCTTGTCACTTCAAATCTTCAATTGTGGAGAGTGAGGATATATAATAGAGAATAGGATCTTAGCCTAGCTAATAGCTATAATATCATAATAATATGTACTCTTTCTGTTTTGGTATTAGTTCTTTAATAGACGGTTAAATACAACAACAACATACCGATGTATTCCCACAAAGTGAGGTCCAGGGAATAGAGTGTATACATATCTTCTCTTTACCTTAGAGATGTGGTAGAGAAACTGTTTTTGATAAACTCTCTCCTCAAGACAAAAACAGACTAAAAAGATGTATTAAAAGTACAAGAGACAACATATAGTAAATAAAACAATAGATAGTAGCAGAATGGTGTATAATCAAATAATCCTACCATCAAACTACACGAAACAACAAATATCAATAAAATCTAAGAACAAGAAACTACATGCATGGCAGTATAACTACTAGTAAGGGCACCAAGACAATGCACTCCTAACTACTAGCATAGACATACTCCTATCTACTAACCTTCTATCCTGATTCGCGTCCTCCGTAATTTTCTATCTATAGTCATATCTTTCGTAAACCACAATTGTGTCATGTCATGTCTAATCACCTCTCCCCTATACTTCTTTGGTCTACCTCTACCTCTCTCAAATCCATCCATAGACAATATCTCAACACTCCACACTGGAGCATGCGTGCATCTCCTCATCACATGGTCAAACCATCTCAACCTCGCTTCTTGCATCTTTTCTTCTACCTAAGTCACTCACACCTTGTCTCGAATATCCTCATTTTCAATTATATCTCTCCTAGTAATTCTCCATATCCATCACAACATCTTCATCTCTGTCACCTTCATCTTCTAATTAAATGTGAGAGTTCTTGATTGGTCAACGCTCTAATCTATACAACAAAGTTGTTCTAAACACCACTTTGAAGAACTTGTCTTTAAGTCCAAATGACACCTTCTTATCACACAAGACTTGAGATGCGAGCCTTTATTTGATCCATCATGGTAAACATGGTGAGTGATATTCTTATCTATCTCTCCATATCTCTAGATAACATATCAGAGATATTTGAAACTACCTCTCATTTGGATGACATGTGTATCAAGCCTTACTTCCATGCCAATCCCAAGTGTCACCTCGTTGAACTTGCACTCTTAAATATTCAATCTTAGTCCTACTCAACCTAAACCATTTAGATTTCAAGGTCTATATTCATACCTCCAAACTTAGTGGTAATTATTTTACGAGTCTCGTCAATCAAAACTACATCATCAAAAGTTAAACACACACAATGACATATCACCTTGAATTTATCTCTTCAATACATCCATCACCAAGGTAAATAAAAATGGATTAAGAATTGATCCTTGGTGCAACTCCATCAATACGGGAAAATGCTTTTAGTCTCCTCCCACTATTTTTATTCAGGTCTTGATTTTATCGTACATGTCCTTAATTGATCAAGTATATTCCACAGGTACACCATGATCTTCCATAGAAATTCACTGAGGACTTTGTCGTAAGCCTTTTTGTTAGGATTTTGTCCTGATTTTCTTAACATATTTTAAGTTTTATTTTTTCTTTAAAGGACAGTCAAAGAAATAGCATAAATACATGAACTTTTCTGAAAGAAAATTATAATTCTCTTCCACATTTGGTTATTTCCTTAGAAAAAAAGTTTGGAGATCTATAAATTGAAGATCTTTATTATCACAGCAAAAAAACAAGACCATACACAATGTAGTTGTTTAGAGACTTTTGTTAATGGGAAGATTTTTTCTCTTTACCGTTTCTATGTTTTTAATTAGTTTTTTTAAGTTATGTAGGCCAATTGGTCATATCATATAATAATGTTATGTATTTTAGTATAGTTTTATGTGTCGTCTAATTTATCGACATATAATTTCCAATTGTAAGCTTCTGCATGATGCCCTAATCACTTTCAAACCCAACAAGTGGTATCAAAGCACATGGTTCAATAATCCAATGATTCAACAGGATTGAAGACAAGTTCAAGTGGTTTCAAATCAATTTGCAATCAATACGATGATAATGAAGATTTTTGTGCTACTACATGTGGAAATTTTTTCAAATTTTTCAACAATCCTACTACTCTATCCTTAAAAATAAAATTAATTTTCAACTCATACTTACTTTAACACATGGGCTACAACTTTCAACCCATTTTCAACTCATGCATATTACTTTTAACGCATGAGCTCCACTTTCAACTCATACTTATTACTTTTAATGCATAAGCTCCACTTTCAATCCTGGTCATAACTTTTAACACATGACTCTAATTTTTAACTCATATCAATTTTTAAATCAAGTTAAACAGTAGTGAAACATGAAGATTGTGTGAAGAAAGAGAATCAAGATTATGTTGTCAAGAAAACTCAGTCAAAAGTGGAGATTTGTTAGGGTTTTGCCATGATTTTCTTGCCATATTTTAAGTTTTATTTTTTACTTAAAGGAAAGTCAAAGTATTACCATAAATACTTGATTTTTTCTAAAATAAAAATATAATTCTCTTCCATATTTGATTCTTTTCTTAGAGGAAAAGTTTGGAGCTCTATAAATTGAAGATCCCTAATAGCAGAAAAAGAAAACAAGTGCATCCACAGTGTAGTCATTTAGAGACTTTTGTTTATGGGGAGATTTTCTCTTTATAATTTTTTTTAAAATTAGTTTTTTAATTATGTAGGCCAATTGGTCATATCATATAATAATATTATGTCTTTTAGTATAGTTTTATATGTCGTTTAATTTATTGACATATGATTTGCAATTGTAAGCTTCCGCATGACACTTTAATCACTTTTGAACCCAACACTTTTCTAGGTCGATGAACACCATGTCTAAGCGTTCTTATCTCCCTAAAAAATCCACTAATCTCCTTACGATATGAATAGACTTTGTAGTCGATCGCTCTGGCATAAACCCAAAATCATTGAATGAAAATAGTCCGATCCTCCTCAATCTCAACTTCACTACCCTTTTTCAAACCTTCATTGTGTGGCAAATCAACTTGATACATATAGTTGTTGCAATTTTGAATGTCACCCTTATCTTGTATAATGAAATCATCGTGCTTTATCTCTATGCTATGGGCATCTTCGCCATTTTAAAAATGACATTAAATAACTCAGTATGCCACTTCATACCTGCTTCACTGTGTAATTGCAAAAATTAACCAAATCTCATTTGAGTCATACGTATTCTATGAATATATAGCACTCTTAACATCCTTAACTTTTATATGCCTAAAATAATCATAATCATGATTTGAATCGTGTATTTAGATCATAATCATGATTTGGATGGTAAGGATTCTCCTATTTAGGATTTAGAATAGGTGCTCGCACGGCCTGATAGATATGGATCATGACACAGAATTATTTGACGACCTGAGCTTGACAAAGAAAAATCAGAGTATTATGGAGTCTATGTGACAACAAAGTTCCATGAATTCAAATCTTGAGTGGAAAATAAAATATGACGCAACTCCAAGAAAGCCTAATGAGGCAATCGACGATGGCACAAAATTAATTCCATGACCTGAAAAATAGTTAACAGTCATGAAGTTAATCGTTGGAACTTTATCATAATTGTTTCGGATTATATTTTCCTAGATCATTATAAATAGACATATATGTTTCAATTATAAAGGAGGAAAAAATAGTAATAAGTCAATATTTATAGATTTTAGTATAATAGTTTTTCTCATCAAGTTTACTGTTTTTCCATAATTATTATTCAAGTTTCCAATATTCATAATAAGTTAATGCTTTCTTTTAATGTGGATTCTTATTATTTCTTTGTCACTATGGTCAGTTAAATACCCTACTAGGGTTGTGAAATCCAACAAGACTTTGTAGTTCACAAGGTTTTCGGATAATTGCATGTTACTAAGGTTGTTAGATATCAGTTTTTAATTTTTATTAATTAAAAGAATTAGTGGTTGAAAACAATAACCTAACCCATAATATCTTAATCTAAAGGCTTGAAAGAGCGAATTACGATTTGGTAAAAGAAGATTTGCATGAACTCGAGGTGTTAATCCTTATTTAATAGATTAATGTTATAAATTATTGAATCTACTTGACATAATCAATTTTTCTTATTATTAATAACACATAGTTGTGAAAGAATCATGTATAGATAAACTATTCATGCACTTTTAAGAGACTAGTGCAAGAAACTGAGCACATAGTGCATGTAGTTGCATGAGAATCGAAGAGCGAAAGGAATCCATTGTGGAAACACAATTTTGATGTTTTGTTCTTATAAGTTACAAGCAGATTTAGTTTATGTCTTATTAGTTTAATTTACTCAATCAATCTCTACAACTATTATTGATTATAAATCAAGCTATTAGTTGAGTAGCCTTATCAATACATAACAGAGATAGTTCCCTCATATTTATTTTTGGATTATACCCCAATCTAGTTGATTATTATTATTATTGCATACAATCAACAAAAAAATAAAGTGTGCCTTGAGTGTATCAAAAAGTGACATCATTCTTCGGTAATACGTTAAAAACCTTGATTACTATAGAATACTCCACGCTAAGAAATTATTCTACAACTCTATTAAAAATTATCCCCATCAACACCACAAGAACTTATTACATGTGTGTGCTCAGTAGAAATGCATCAATATTCTTGATAAGACACTAAAGTACAAAATTCTTAGATACTTGTTGACGAGTGAAGCAGGAGCTTGATGTAGGAGACTATCACCACACATAATTTATAGTTGAACGAGCTGGTAAATATTCTTAAAGGAATGATTCCCGGTAAGGAAAAAAAGATATCAAAAAACAACATGCTCACCTTTAATCAAATATAAATTGAACACTTATCAAATGAATAGCAACAGTTCAAACAAATACTTCCTATGTCAATGAAACATACTTGAGATATTTTTTTCTTAACCTAGATCCAATAAATTAAGTTATACTTAATACTATGGCTAGAAATGATATCGAGAATAGTACTTTTGAAGAGGCTTCTAAACTGCTGGACAATGTGGTCAACCATGGGAAGACATGAAACACCCATGTCAGTACACTGATGAAAGGTGTAAGAACATGCTCAAAAAATGCAAATGCAATGGAAAATCACATGCATATAGTGTTGAAGATAAAGGAAATCAAGGATATGGAACAGGTTGAACAACTGATTAATAACGTTTCAAAGATATTTAATCCAGTTCTAAGAATCAACGATCGTTAGTCAGTATAATAACCCAACTAGATGAGTTGAGGGCGAATCCCACAGGGAGTGGTACGTGTTTAAGATTCAAGAGTCAAGTGTGAATATGCTCAAACAGTCATAGGAATAGACATTATCGAATAAAAACATAATTCAAATCAGGGGGTGACACGAATGTCAAATAACAGGGGGTTTTGATTTTAATTATCAACTACAACAGCAGCAAATAATACGGAATAACAATAATGAGACGGGTTCTTGGGATGTGATTAGATTATAGGCTAATGTCGACAAATGGGTAATTGCAACTGTTAGGAAATAGCTAAATATTAGTGAATAAGCTAGACTATAGAGGAGATAAACTTTCTCTCGAACAATTTACCCTGAATCAAGTCAATTTCTCTCGAACATCGACAAGCATGCAAAATAAGAATAGCCTTAGTCCATTCACTCTCTCGAGCTGAATGTGTGGAAAAGGGTTTAGGATTCACTCTCTCGAGCTGAACCCATGACAACCCAATACCCACAGACCATCAACCAATAATCTTGGTTTTAATACCTCTCTCTCGAGCAAGCCAAAAACACCAAGGTAGAACTGCATTTGCAACTACAATTCTTTAATTTAAACCACAATTACTAATTGAAATCACTTCTAAACAGTATTTAAACTAACAATTAGCAATACCCATAAATTAAATCAGCCCATAATCACACCCCAAGAATTGGGGTTTTAGCTAGACATCATAAAAAGATAAAAAATCATTACCAAATTGAGTTTTCATCAACTGGGTAAGATTGATTTCGTCTTTACAAAGGTCCAAATTGAAGAATCTCAAAGACCCACTTCCAATTTCTCAAAAGTGAAAAAACTTCAATTCTTCAAAGCTAAGGAAAAACTTGTCTCAATACTCAGAGTTCAAACTTGAAAGTATGATAAAAGATAGATTAAAAGATCCAAGATTCTAAACTAAATATTCAAAAACGTATTTATAGTCGCCAAAAGTATGCTGCGAAGGACCATTCGGTGCAGTAAGTCGCCTCGCCGATCAACTCGGCGATCCACCGACTGCTCCGTTCTCTCGCCAACTTGATTGTTTCCTTCAAGGCTTGGCACACTGGAACTTTAGGTGATCAAATGGCCACTCAGTGACTCGCCAAATGGACTTGGCGATCACCAGGCTCTCTTTTCTTCCTTCTTTCAGCTCGCTTCATTCCTTTTTGCAAATTAGTGTCCTTGCTTTGTTTCTCAATCCAAATACCTGGAAATAAAGTATTTTACATCAGTTATTAGCACAAAATAAGCATTTGAGGACACTAAATCACTATAAACAAATCCCTAAATGAGTGCAACTCTCGAGCTCATCAACACCCCCAACTTAAACATTAGCTTGTCCTCAAGTAAAACTAAAGTTCAGCAGTTCAAAAATGATGTCTCAAACAGTTTTACACAAGACTCAATCATGAATGCACACAACAAGACTCAACTTACTCATGCAAGGATCAATTATGCACTCAAAGACTCAAGTTGTGACTCACCATTATCAAAGATTCTCAAGTTCACTATACTTTCTTCAAATGCAAGTTCAAGCTCAACAAATGTACTCAAATGCCCTCACAGAAAGAATGATTTCATATTCACACACAATGGTTCAACATTTTATAGTTTCGGAATCACATGCAACTCTCACACTCACAAAGATGAACACATGCATGACTTCACCCATATGTTTGCCCTTATTTTCCAATCAACACTTGTTTTAACTCACTCAAGATTTAAAAAAAAAAAAGGTCTTTACAAGGCTTGTAATGGGGGTGAGTGTAAATGTATGGTCATTTAGGCTCAGAGGCTGCTATCCTCATGAAATGTGGTATGAACAACACTTTCTTCCCTTTTCTTCAACATTTTCATTCATGCTCAAAAGTCACCCCATTATTTACTTTCCATGGAATACCTGACACCCCATTTCTTTTGCACTTTCACAACTTTATTTCAAAACTATTTCATTCTTTTTCTTTTTCATTCTTCTTTTCTTTTTATCTTTTTTTTTTGTAAGGAGGGGTTCCATCTTTCTCAAAATCATGGGTCAAAGGGGGACTTCTTTGTACTTCTTGATTTACCTTTTCTTTTCACTACACCCCCAACTTAGGCTTTTGGCCTAAGTTGCTATTCCAACAAACCACGTCTCATAAGGGTGAAGGGATAAAGAAAGGTCACAATTTCATCAAGTTTCTTCCAAGAAAAAGGGTAAGGCTCAAAGGGTGTTCAAGCAAAGTTCACACACACTCACAAGGTATGCCACAAAAAAGGTATAATGTAAAATTGTTTCACAATCGTCAAAGTTACCTAAGATCATTTCAAGAGCTTGCATCACTTAGTCAATCGGACCAACGGGGTAAATTCAAGGTGTCAACACACAAGGTTCGCGGTAAGCTCATCACACAAGGCATTAGCACCAATATCAAACAAGACTCCACACTTTCGCTAGTGTGCAATGTTCATCACAAGAGACTCATTCAATAACCGGCTAGTCACAACGAGATGCAAAAAGTTCACATATTATCTATGTAAAAAATTTCTAAAGGGTCCAAAAACAATTTGCAATTAACACAAGGAGCCACAAGCTCAAATATCCACAAAGCAGTGCTAAAACACAATTTACAGCACAAAACTCAATATATAAACAAAAATAATAATCACAAGAGGTAGGTATGGAAATACCTCCCCCACCACAAACAAAAAAAAGTTGCCCTCAAATGCAATTAAGTACTAAAACATCAATAGAAATAACAGAGAGAGGGGTAAAGAGAAGTCATGTCTAAGCAGTTGCTCCATCTGTCGAGGAATCAATTCCCAGTGTATCACTCTGATCATGGGCATCAGTGCCCGGAGTCACATCAGTAACAATAGGTCCAGTAGGGTCAGCCATGGGTGTGTCTCCCAATGAGATCTATACAGCTGCATCTATCATGGCTTTCTCAACCTCTGTAAAGCCCTCATAAGAAGCCTCATCAGCAACACCAAGCAGCTCCTTATCAGTCTCACCATCAGACTCGGCGGCGGCTACCTCCTCAACTCAAACCTCATCTCCAGTGGTAGCCAGAGGCATATCTGGATCAACTGGCATATCCGGGATTTCCATCGTCCCGAAAATCATCGACATGTCGGTGGACTTCAGCTGGTCCACATCTCTTCTCAGCGCAGCAATAACTACCTTTAGAGCTGTCACCTCCTCAGAAGCCCCTTGGTCACGCTCGCAGACCGTTATCCCTGCCGCAAGGGCATCAATATCCTTACTCAAGGGTGTCACAGCAGCAACAAGAGCTCTCTCAATCAGCCCAGGAATAGTGACCTCAAGCCTGGAGGCGCATCTATCAGCAGAATGGACTAGTTGCCCGATCCGTAGTAATGCAACCTGGGTGAGTGGAGGTCGAGCAGCAGCAGTACCAGGTCTAGGAGGCAAAGAAGCAGTGGAGGAACTAGAGTAATAGAAGAGGCAGTACTAGATGTACCTGAAGCCCAGGGGCCAGAGTAGGCAATGTTATCTCTGCAGGTAGTGTCTGAGTATCAACAATCGGGGAAGAGTCCACCAGGGCTGCCTTCTTCTTCTCTGCCTCATCCTTCAAATACTGCGCCTCAATCCTATGAATGTCGATACAGGATGTGGGAATCACTTCCACATCCTTCTTCTCATCTCTAGGCATCCAAGCTTGCCTGCACAGCTCGGTGATCAACACCAGAAAGGGGAGGGAAGTTTGGCGCTGCTTGGCCCTCATGACCATCTCTTGTGCAATAATCATCCCCAGGTTCAGTCTTGTCTCAGCGATGATGCAACTAAGATAGGTTGTTTTGGCGTGGTGGAGAATCGACTCGTTTTAGGATGACATGATAGTATTGCTGATGAAGCCAAACCAAAACCTTGCTGCTATATTTAGGTCCTTCTTCTCAATGGGTGCTCCAACCTCGAGCCACTTGGGAGTACCGTCTGAAAAAAGAGGAGCCAACCACTTCTTTATGTTTTCTAATGTCTTTGTCCTGATCTTATACTGGCAGTCATGCTCAATTCGTGTTGAAACCCCCAGGATTGCTTAATAGCATTAATATCACATTTCAACCTTTGACTCCTGACAACCACATAGTCAATCGGCTTGAATTTGGCTGCCAACTTCTTCCCTTGTGGTACCAGGGCTCCGTATGCAGTATAGAACTCCCGGACCCAATTTGGAACATACAAACCTCGGTGTTGGGTGAACAACTGGAACTTGTAAAACTTCAAGCAACTCATGATATCCGGATACATATCTATGACGCCATCAGTAGACAACCTCTTCTCCTCTATAATGGTCCTCAGCCCCACAGTCTTCAGTCTGTTCATAGAGCGTAAAGGAGGACCCTGTATCGACGGTGCTAGGACCATAGCCTGTGCTGGAGTAGAAGGAGTAGTGGTGGCCTAGAGATCCCTGATCCTAGATGGATCATTCATTCTCTTGGATCACAGCTCTGCCCTCTAGGCTAGTAGCTCATCATCCTCAGTCTCAGAAGTGGTAACCCGAGGATCCTGGTGCTCACCCTCACTCTCAGAAGTGGTGAGTTGAGTGGTATAGATGCCGTCACTGTCGGAGCTGGCCTTCGATAACGCAGGAGTAGGTGCTTTTCCTTTCCCTTTTCCCTTCCCACCTGTTGTGAGAAATTTGGCAGCCTTAGTCCGGATGCAGCTGCATCCTCGTTGATTTTTATTCCCTTAGACCTTTTGCGGGGTGACATGTCTCTACCGGCCACTTTTGGTCTATTTATATCTGCAAAACCATCAAAAAGAGTTAGATTTGTTTCATGAAAAGTTGCAGAAAAGTAGTTGAAGGCATACTCGCCGAATTGGTCGGCGAGTCAACGAATCACTTTGGCGAGCCAGATCGGTCTTGCCAAAATGATTGGCTTAAAATTTCTCAGAAAAATTGGCATGTCGGCGATGGAAAGGGCCTTTCGATGAATCGTCGACATCATTCAACTAGCAAAGACAAGCCCCCCAAAAGTTAGGGTTAAGGGCGCACAAATGGCGATCAAAGAAGACTTTCGACGAGTCGCCGAGTGCGCTTCTCGCTGAAGTTACAGAACCAAAAGCCTTAAAAACCAAGAAATTAAAGGCGAGCAAGGGGGATTTGGTGAACCGTCGAGTGGTTCGGCGAGCTCGACTTAGCTCGCCAAACTACCCAACGTGCATACTTTCTACCCCGACGTCCAAAATCAACCCCATAGCCCCCGAAAACAAAATCAAAACATGCACTTATTCAATTAAACTAAGACCCATGCCCCTGGCATACTTAGACTTCTCTCGATTTGGCCAAATTTGGCCATTTGATGACTTTAGCCCTAAAGAATGACGTCAATCGCTCCATCATTGGGAAAAACACGTCATTTGGCACAAATGGAGGTTACTCAGACTTCACCTGACTAGACCCTAGAACAACAAAACAGAATCCAACAAGATTTTGATCAATTTTAAGCATGAAATTTTGGGAAATCAACAATATGGCATTTTAGGCATGATATTCAAATTAAAACAGGGACACAAGCACACAATTATAGATCAGAGAGGCTCAGCACACATCATTAAGATAAAAAACAATTGCAAATGAGTAAAAATCACTAAATATGAGTTTGGGGTTCGGAAAACCAACCTTTAATGCCGAATAAATACTTTGAGAAGCTAGACGGCAAAGAAATCCAACTCCGAACACACGATCGACGACTAAAAAGAAATAATATAGCAAAAATATGGGAAAGTATAGTGCGGGTGTGAGTTTGGGAAGTTAAAAAGTGAGGGAATGTGAAAGAGTTTGAAAGTTTAAACGTTTGGCTTTTAAAACCGTCCAGTTCTCACCCATTCGGTGACATTAGTTTTGCTCGCCGACCCACTCGGCGAGTCGCCGAGTGGGCACTTTCGTTGCCGAGTTTTTTAGGACCTCCAGTTAATGTGGGGGTTCAAACGGCGGACAAAGTCGCGATCACCGACCTGTACGGTGACACACCGATTTGTTCCTGGGCTCACCGAGTTTTACAAACTCCAACCTTAGAATTTCCAGACTCCAACGATGGTCCAAGTCGGGCTCGTCGACTGGACATTTTGCTCGTCAATCTGCACTTTTCAAACACATTCCACACTTTAACTTACACAATAAACAAACCATTATTTCAAGATAAAAAAGAAAGCAAATATAACTTTGGTTATCTCTCAAGCAGCGCCTTAGTTAACGTCGTCGCACGACGTAAGTCCTCACTAAAACTTCATTCTTGGGGTTGTCCATAGTGTCACTAAGCAACCCCCCTTGTTGTCTCGGGTTTAAATGAGACAAAATATGACCCATTTGGGTCTCCAACTGTTTGATAGAGACGAAATGAAAGGTAACCGTCTGTCTAATGGTCGACACATCTTCCTTCATCTTTTTCAAAATCTTGTCTGACCTCTCAACCTTGTGGAGAATAGGAGACAACATATCCTCAGATCGGCCACCCTCAGAATCCTTGGGCTTTTAGCGCTCGTGGGGAGGAACATATCTATCCTTCTCCCCATCTCTTTCTTTCCAAGTGAGGTTACGATCCCTCCACTCTCTATCACGATCCTTCCAACCTTCATCCCTGCTCCAACCTTGGTTACCACCCTACCTCGTGTAGTTTGAACGATAACTACCTCCTTGGTTGGCTAGGAAGTTCACCTTTTCGTTGTACAACGCTTCAAACTTAGCCTCATCAGGATTAACACATCCAACACCCACAACATTGACACTCTTAGCACCCGCTCCCAAGACATTTTTGGACAAAATGTCAAGTTGGGTCATGATCTTTGCCATGTTTTGGTCCCTCTCTTGGTTTTTCTCAAGATGCTCCTTGGTCAATTTAAATGTGAGATGGGAGACCTGATCTTTGCGGGTGTACCAATCCCAATTAATTGTGGTCATACCATCCAAAAGTTGGGCTGCTATAACGTAAGGTTGTTGCGTCAAACCTCCCAGAGAAAGTTGGTCAGCTACACCCTTGTTCACCGAGTCAAGGCTTCGGTAAAAATATTATAGCAAGACATTGTCGGACAAACCATGAGTTGGGGATTACAGCACCAACTTCTTGAATCGTAGCCAAGTCTCATGAATTGGCTCACCCTCCAAATGCTTGAAGCTTTGGATGTTATCCCAAAGAGTCATCATCTTCGAATGAGGGAAAAATTGAACTTGAAATACGCTTACAAGCTCTTCCCACGAAGTGATTGAGTCTCGTGGCAATTCAGCCAGCCACTTACATGCTTCTCCCATTAAAGAAAATGGGAACAACCTTAATCAGAACGACTCTTGGGATATGTTCTTGAAGGAGAACGGCCCGCAAACATCAACAAAGTTTATAATATACTCATGGGGATCCTCATGAGCCAGCCCACCAAACAACCCTTTCAATTGCAAAAGCTGCAACAGAGTACTTGTAATATGGAACACAATATTCCCTTCAGCCGGAGGCAAGCGAATGACACCAATTCCACCCATTAGATGAGGGTCATTAACATTAGGCCCATTGACATGGTTGAGGTTGCCAATGTCATCTTGGTGGCCCATTTGGCTACCATTGCATTCATTTACACTCATTTCCTCTTTTCAAAACAACAACACACCAACCAAAACTAAAAGTATGTAGATTCAACTATGACTAAAAAGAACAAAATTTAACTTAACCAATGAATTTTAACCAACACCACTCCCTGACAGCGACGCCATTTTGATTAATAACGTTTCAAAGACACTTAATCCAGTTCTAAGCATCAAAAATCGTTAGTCAGTATAATAACTCAACTAAATGAGTTGGGGTCGAATCCCATAGGGAGTGGTACGTGTTTAAGATTCAAGAGTCAAGTGTGAATATGCTCAAATTGATCATAGAAATAGACATTATCAAATATAAACATAATTCAAATCGGGGGTGACACGAATATCAAATAACATGGGGTTTTGGTTTTAATTATCAACTACAACAACATCAAATAATAAGGAATAACAATAATGAGACGGGTTCTTGAAATGTGATTCAATAATAGGCTAATGTAGACAAATGGGTAATTGCAACTGTTAGGAAATAGTTGAATATTAGTGAATAAGCTAGACTATAGAGGAGGTAAACTTTCTCTCGAACAATTTACCCCGAATCAAGTCAATTTCTCTCGAACATCGACAAGCAGGCAAAATAAGAACAACCTACGCCTTAGTCCATTCACTATCTCGAGCTGAATGTGTGGAAAAGAGTTTAGGATTCACTATCTCGAGCTGAACCCATGACAACCCAATATCCACAAACCATCAACCAATAATCTTGGTTTTAAAACCTTTCTCTCGAGCAAGCCAAAAACACCAAGGTAGAACTGCATTTGCAACTACAATTCTTTAATTTAAACCACAATTACTGATTGAAATCACTTCTAAACGGCATTTAAAATAACAATTAGTAATACTCATAAACTAAATCATCCCATAATCACACCCCAAGAATTAGGGTTTTAGCTAGACATCATAAAAAT
Source organism: Solanum acaule (assembly GCA_036250505.1). Classification (NCBI taxonomy): domain Eukaryota; kingdom Viridiplantae; phylum Streptophyta; class Magnoliopsida; order Solanales; family Solanaceae; genus Solanum; species Solanum acaule. Next base: position 7,072 of record JAJOOR010003919.1, on the reverse strand, counting down.
ATAAAAAAAATCGTTACCAAATTAAGTTTCCATCAATTGGGTATGATTGATTTCATCTTTACAAAGGTTCAAATTGAAGAATTTCAAAGACCCACTTCTAATTTCTCAAAAGTGAAAAACTTCAATTCTTCAAACTAAGGAAAAACTTGTCTCAATACTCAGAGTTCAAACTTGAAAGTATGATAAAAGATAGATTAAAAGATCCAAGAGTCTAAACTAAATATTCAAAAACGTATTTATAGTCACCAAAAATATGTTGCGAAGGGCCATTCGGTGCAGTAAGTCGGGCTCACCGATCAACTTGGTGATCCGTCCTTTGTTCAATTCCATCACCTTTTTGCCTTGGCCTTCAGCATCCTCTAGGTCTGTAACTTTGGGCGATCTAACTCTGCATCGCGGAATCACTCGGTGATCTACCGACTGCTCCTTTCTCTCGCCAACTTGATTTTCTCCTTCAGGTCTTGGCACACTAGAACTTTAGGCGGTCAAATGACCACTCAGCGACTCGCCAAATGGACTTGGTGATCACCAGGCTCTCTTTTCTTCTTTTTTTCAACTCGTTTTGTTCCTTTTTTGCAAATTAGTGTCCTTGCTTTGTTCCTCAATCCAAATACCTGGAAATCAAGGAATTTACATCATTTATTAGCACAAAATAAGCATTTGAGGACACTAAATCATTATAAACAAAGCCCTAAATGAGTCCAAATCTCAGACTCATCAACAACTTAGTACAATCAAGGTGTACATCAGAGTGAAGGTCACTCTACGATTAGGTTACTTATATCGACTAGGCTGCTACTTCTTGTACTAGATGAAGTCGAATAAGATTAAATTGTTTATATTGATACTATTATTATAGTAGTATTAGTTATTGTAGAGTCCTAATCTAGCTATACTTAGAGTCCTACTACAAGTATAGTAGTTAATTATTACTACTATAATTGTAGAGTCTTAAGTTAGTTATACTTCGAGTTTTACTACAATAACTAATATTACTATAATAATACCGTCAATATAAATAAGTTAATCCTAGTCGAATCCAGCTAGTACAAGAAGTAGCAACCTAGTCAATATAAGTGACCTAATCCTACAATGACTCTAACTATGTTGTGCACGTTGATTAGATCAGGTTGCTCAACATGTTCCATATCTTCAGTTTTCTTTATCTTCAACACTTCACCTCAAGATATCGAGTGGGGGAATGATTAATCCTAGATTTCTTAGAAAGCCTAACATAAACTTATTTTGTCAATGCTTCGGTATGATTGTGATGTCAAGTCGTTGCCTGTGGTAGTTCGTCTGCAGATTGATACAATAGTCCCACCTATAAAAAATAATTAAGGGAAGTATGGTTATTCCTACCACAAATTGATATGGCTTTGTATTGTTCCTTTATTTATTTCCACTTGGAAAACTTTGATTGTTCGGAGAACCTGGTCCATATTGACAGTCTTGAGAACCTTTTTCCCTATCTAGTGGGCTAGGAGCCTATTTCTCTTGAGTTGAAGTTGTTGTTTCTTCTACTTATGCCCTTTGGGCTAAGAATAACATGCTATGGTTTTGTTGTGACACATATTCTTCATATTTCCTTATATCAAAATCTTTGAGAGCATTAACAAATTGATTAAGGGTGGGATATGGTGTCTTATCTAACATGAGAGTCCTGAAGATCTTGTATTTGAGACCTAAACCTCTAGCAAAATTGATTAAATTTCCATCTTTATCCATAGGTTTGTGAATGACTGTAAGGTCATCACATATGCCCTTAAATTCATTGATGTATTAATCAATATTTTTGGTTCCCAGCTTAACATTTTGTAGTTGTTGTTTAAGCTGAAACTCATTATCTTTTATTACTTGAAGATAAGTTTTTTCTAAGCATTCTCACATCTCCTTGGAAATAGAGAAGCCCACAATTAGATACATAATTTCTTCTATCAAGGTGTTTGAGATCCAAATCCTTAGCATGACATCTTCCTCCTACCAGTCATCAATGCTATCACTATATTTTGCATCCTTCTCAACCTCTACAACTATCTCAGTCATCAATGCTACCACTATCTTTTGCATCCTTCTCAACCACTACTATTTTCCCAGATATCAGTCTAGTAAAACAACTACTTTTAGATGATTCATTCTATGTGATGAAATATGTTAGTATCATCACTTCAATCAATTGGGATATTTGTGTTCTCTGTATGAGGTAGTTTGTTGACTTAAATTTAATGGAGCAAGCGGCAATGAGTTGGTGAAGTGAGGAGGTCAACATAGTGTTAATAGAGGGGATCTTTGCAGTTGAACATGCGATTTTTTTATCAATACTCAGGGAGTGGAATATCTTTTAAGCTCTGATACTAAGTACAATTCTCACGTCTAGGATTAGAGAAATTAAAGACCGTATTGATGATTACAATTATTGAGTACAAACTCCTTATATAGGGAGTGAATTGTAGAGTCATAAACTAGCTATACTTAAAATCCTACTACAATAACTAATACTACTATAATTATAGAGTCCTAAGTTAGCTATACTTAGCGTCCTACTACAATAACAAATACTCTATTATAATACTGTCAATATAAATAATTTAATCCTAGTTGACATCAGTTGTACAAAAGGTAGCAACTTAATCGATTTAAGTGATCCAATCCTAGAGTGGCTCTAACACCGTTGTTCATATTGATAAGACCAAGTTGTTCAGCTTGTTTCATATCTTCAGTTTCCTATATCTTCAACACATAGACCGTTTGAACCCTCCAACAGATAATCACATCTTCTATTGTGTCGCAATGTTAAATCAAGCTTTTTGTGAGGCAACTAAAACACATTTTTAGGTAGCACAAATGAGTGTTGTAATGCAAACTTGATAACATAGCAAACTTACATGTGAAGAAATATAACGAAAAAAATTGACGTGGAAATTTTTCTTCAAGAAATTAAGGTGTTCACGAGAAACACTATTATTCGAAAATTGTTTTACGGACTAGTTCACAAGTGCAAGTGTCTTTTCGATTTCTAAATGGAGAATTTATTGTAAAAAAACATAATTTACTAATTAAAAAGTTACCTTGGAAAGATTTATATTGATGTAATCGTGAAAATATCTTACAGAAAATATTTTGCACAAATATGTGTTATCTGGGCACGTGTATTTCTTAATAACTAATACAATTTTTTTAAACCAACATAAATATTATCAAGACATGTGTGTGAGGTATATTAAGTTTTGAAGGTTAGAAAGTTCAAGATTTATTAATTAGTAAAATATGAATTGAACTAATTACACCATCAAGAGTTGTTGAAATGAAACTATATCGCACTTCAGGTTATAAAAGTGATTTACAAATACTTGTGATTACATTCTAAAATAAATTAAAGATAGGATAATAAAACAAATTTGTCAAGAAACCTAATCTTGAATTACCTATGAGGAGGATACGGTAAAAGTTCCATCATGACCTTGAATTACCTATCAACTGAATATGGTAAGTGCAATCATGATTTTGGATTACCATGTCATATCAATGTAATATTTGAGTATGTATGTTCACCATGTATGTTCACCAGTTTCACGGGTACAAGAAAAAATATCTAGTAGAATCTTGAGAAATGATTTGTTGATGATGTTTGTATCTATTTTCAAGAGACTATAGGATTTTTTTCAAAAAAATGTTCTTTGATCCCTTATCATTTGGAATTGGTTATTTCTTGAGTTTCTAAAGTTTGTGTCCTATTATCTCATGGATTATGAAGAAAAGGTCACATGAGACAAGAGATAAGAAGATTTCACCCATTATTAAGGCATCCGTTGAAGTTGAGGAAGGGGTCAAAGACAAGGGATATGTAGAGTATAAGTAGTTGCAACTATTCAGGTTCTTGTTAGGATAATGTCCATGAGCTAGATTGAGATTGAAGATGTAACTTATGTATTTTGAGCTTCGTAGAGGGTATATCTCAAAGAGGGCTTCTAAATTTCACCCAAAATAGCTCTCCGGCCAATATCAGAGCTCAAACTTTAGATGAAATATCTATGTAGGGTTTTCAGACACCCGGGTTGAAATCAATTACTATTGTGGCTCCTTGCATTGATGTTTACTCGTGATGAACATTTCTCCCCAGGTTATGGCGAGACTAGCTAGTGATGATAGTATAAGATAAACAAGATATTTGATTGCTTTGTTTGGATGGTTCCTCCTTATTTCAATGGTGATCTCTTTTAAGGAGGATACATATGTGTTCTTTCTTAATTGCTATGAGAGGATGCATAACCTTGACCGGTTACGTCACACATGATTGATTATGCTATGCTCCATATGGTAGGGACCACCAAATAGTGATAGAGGTCTTATGTTGATTGCAGACCAACTGTGTCTTCTTCTTTGACATAGGCTCAGTTTTCTAGGTTCGTCCTAGTGAAATATGTACCTCACAATTTGAGGGAAAGCATATAATATCAATTTAAACGTCTTCAATAAGTAACCATATTAGATATATAGTAAGAGACATAGTTTCACTCCTTAGCCTATCATGCATTAATTATTCTACCCACTAAGGAAGAGAGGGTTGTGAGTTTTGTGAATGGTTTGATTACTCGGATCCATTTGGCTCTAATATATTTGGTGAAATTTGGGTTTTCTTAACAAATGGTGATTAATCATGTGAAGAACATTGAGATGATATGTCATTGATGAGCCTACAAAGGTAACAATAAAAAGGCTTGTAGATATGGCAACTTCAGTTGTACTTCATCTCAAGGCAGAGATTACTTACGTAAAGATCACCATTTCCATTCTAGTATACTTGTTCATATGGCATTACAAACTTTGGATAATGATTATTTTAGGTACAACAATCGGGGCAATTAGAGTAAAACACAGATCTTTAGGAGTTCTCATTCTAGATTCTCAAGTCCGTTGGATGTTCTAGTTGATACAAACTATCTAATTGGCCTATGAACGACAAATGATAGGATAAATGTGAAGAGTTGGGTCATTTAACAAAAGAGTATCCCAAACATAGACATGGTAGGGTTCTTGTGATATTGCATCTCAAGTCTTAGCCTCTTAGAAGTCTCAACCTCTAAGTTACATAAAAAAGCATAACAATGATCATGTTCGCACCTGAACTATGTTCCTCCATGACCACCTCCACAATGTACCTGAGCTCTACCCCTAACAACCATAGAATCACCCTTACAACTCTATATACCTCTTCTAGCTAGTGGTGATGATCTTTTATGGGCCTAAACCTAAGAAATCTATTGTATTATGTTTGTCTGCACCTAGGACACTGTTTAACATAATGACTTGTAACGCCCCTCAAAATGAAATAGGATGAAGTAAAGCCTCACATGGGTTTTATGCATTAATAACTTGTTAAAATAATGAAGAATAGCCTTTATAGTTAGTTTTAAAAAGTTTGGAAGTCAAACGTCAAAGAGACGTTCAAGACGTTCGAAAACTAGTTGTTTGCGTGCGAGTGTGTTCTAGTGTTTCTTGCATGTTTTTATGTGTTTTTTGGAGTCTAAAACTAGTGGAGGTGACCCTAGTGTCTTAATAAATGTTTTTAGGGTCAAAACGTTCGAATACGACGCACCGGGGCCACCCGAAGGTGCCCCGAGGAGGACCCTAACCCTTGGCCGAGCAAGCTGCTAAGGCAGCTCGAAAATGCTCATGGTGGGAGCATGTTCGCGTCGCGAACTAGGTCCATCAAGGTCCAAAATGTTGGTCCGCATCGCGGACATGTCGCAGACTCTACTGTCTCAGATTTTAATTTCCAGAAACTTGCGGGAACACCTCCGCGTTGCGAACTTGTATCCCGACGAAATCTGCGAAAATAAAACTCAAGTTTGAATTGTTTAAAAGGTCCAATTAAGTGAGGGGTAGTTTGGGTACTTTGGGAAATTATTAGAAACGATTATTCTACCTATTTTAGGGTATTTTAAATGATTAAAACCCCAAGACCTAGAATTAGACCTCATTATCAATTGAACCTTCCCTCTCAAATAAATTTCTCTCTCTAGAACTCCATGGAAGTCATTGATGAAGCTTCAAGTTAGGGGATGGGTTCCTACTGATTTCTCTTCAAATTACTAAGGAAATCAATCACAAAGGTATGGGAATTTTATCTTTGATTCTCCTTTCAATCAAAGAGTCAAATCAAAGTGATTTCAATGTTTTTCAAAAACCCTAAAAACCTCAATTTCAATTCTAAGCTTGAGTTCTTGCATTAAAGTATTTCAAATGATGATTTATGTTAATATTGATGGTTTTAAGATCAAAAACTCCATGAACCCTTGCATAACTTGAAATCCTAATTTTTGGGTCTAAAGTGGTCTATGATTTTGAGCTAATAATGTGATATTAATGTGTAGATTGTTATGGACTATTGATTTATGTATTGTTCTATATTGAATTATGAGGAATTGATGGTCAATTGTGTTATATTGGATGTTGGCCTTGAATGGGCAATTGTGACCTACGGTCTATGATGATTATAAAGTTGTGAATAGATTATTGATTCTAGTATTTTATATATATGTTGTAGATGTTAGAATTGTGTGGTTGATCCCTTTGAAAGTGGGGAGGTGTTTACTTTATAAGCATGTTGTGACTATGGCCTTGTAGGCAAAGTTGGATGGTTGTTGTTTTGAGTAATGTTGATTATGTGAAGGTAATGTGATATGATATAAATTGTGTATGGTCTAAGAGCATGAAAGGTGACCTTCTGTAGAGACTTTATGTGTTATGCTTGGTTGTTGTCTTCTTTATAATGAAGGTCAGGTTAAGATAGACTATGTTTACCTACTCTCACACCTAGTGAAGAATGAATGAAAGAATGTATGATTGAATGAAAAGAATGGGAGTTAATGCTAATGAATGAATGTTGGGTCTATTGTAAGGATAGTCTCATAATGTACTCGTTTAAATGAATGGGGTTCCTAGATGAAAGGTTTTCTCATCTTTGAATCCAAGAGCTTTCTTAATGAATGAATGAGGGTTAGGATGGGTATTCCTTCGTGAGTTGAGATGAGAATACTTAGTAGCAATCCTTAACCCTAAATGAATGAAT
>JAJOOR010003918.1:0-49978 GCA_036250505.1 Solanum acaule | reverse complement strand
ATATATTTAAGTATGTATTATATCAATCAATTGTGAAGCATGCATATATCAGAAAATGCCTCAATCAATAGATTATGATGATCGAATCCATCCGGGTTATCATGCTTGGATTCTGCTGCCTCTTCTGTTTATCACTGTTTACTCATAACTATTACCTAAGAAAACCATTTTAAGTCATTTCATCATATATCCTAATATAAAATTAGATTTTTTACATTAAATTTTGTTACGCTGAGATCAACCTGCATTAAAATTTGACTAATTCAAATTTACAGTACGCTGGGATCAACCTGCATTGAAACCTGACTAATTCAAATTTACAGTACGCTGGGATCAACCTGCATTGAAACCTGACTAATTCAAATTAACGTTGCGTAAAGTCTCATCTAGAAGAAGCACTCCCTAACAAGGAAATTTTAAATTTGGATAAAGAATTAGGTAGAGGTGTCACTTGGATCATTTTGTTTCGTTTATCGTAGTATTGTTAATCATGTTTGATTATTGAATATACAATTCATATAAACTAATAAAATGATCTTTGATAATATATATTTGAATCGGATTTTTAAATGGCAAACAAACAATGTACTTCTTTTTCTTTGTTATATATATATGTGGTATTTTCTCGCTCCATCCAATAAAATTCATATATGTTGAGTTGTTTGATTGAATAGAAAATTTAAGAAAGAAAGATTTTAAAATTTATTTCTTAAATCAAATCATAAAGATTTATAAATCTCTAAATCATATGTTTAAAAGTAAGACGAGAAATCTAAAACTTAAATATAAAATTTATTATTTTTTTGGTAAACTAAATCAAAAAGTGTGTTACATAAAATGTGATAAAGATAAAATACTATTTCTAATTAGTTTATTCATAAAATAAATTATATATTATAAAACAATTTTAAATTTAAATTTCTCATTTACCCGTTTTCATAACCACGCGAATTTTTACATTCAAAATACATGCTAAAAAATCACTCTGTTTTGTTCCAAAACCAACACCAACACATATGCAAATTGCAATAATATGATTTTATACTTATTAATATATCATTGCAATTTTAATATTATATTCATTTCAATTTATGTGATACTAACTAAATCCAGGTAAGGTAGCAAGATGTTTGAAATTTATAGTATAAAATAAGTCATAAAGCTTTGTATATCTAGCTATAAATTATTTAATTAAAAGGTTAAAAAAAGAATAAGTTAAATTAAATTATTTTTAAATTAGAATTATATAACATTCCATCTGAACATACTAAAAAGAAAAATACATTATCCCCTATGTTTTAATTATTTTCTTCTTAGTTTGTTTAGAAAAGAATATCTATTTCTGTTTTATAACTTTTAAATTTTAATTTTCACATGTCAGCTATATATAAAATCAAACTATTATATATATTTTGATACATTTTATTATATTTTTTCAATTCCGTATTAAATCAAAATTCGACAAACAAAAGGAGTAACAGAATTTCGAAAAGTTTGTAGTCAAAGAAAAGTAAAATAGAAATGGTACAAATTTTGAATGGAATCGAAAAGGTAGCTTTTATATGCAGGACAGACTGAACTTACAGTTCTCCACTGTTAAGAATTCTGGGAGAAAATGTACTTTGCCCATTTATTCAGTCTTGTGAATATTTAGAGTATCTATCCATCGGATCAACCAGAATTTCCTCAGCCCTAAAGTACACTAACGAGGGCTCCCCCTCATAACACAATGTATCTCATCAGAGGCGTAGCTATATTATAGTCAGGTTCATCGAAAAAAAATACCATATATATAAGTAAAATGATACATAAAGTGATTAAATAATATATTTTAGATGTCTTGAAAGAACTAGTCCTTAGGGTGTTCATGCGTTTAAATCTCACTAGCAATATTATTTTTTTTGATATTCTTTGTAAAATTTCTGGCTCCGCCACTGCTTTTATTTAGGCTTGGTTAATATGGACGCACTACAATAAAATAGTTTATCGTAGTTTGTTGTCACTGAATTTAATGTTATTATAGGCTTTAGCGATATTTATCAAGAATGATTGTTAATACTAAAAATACATCTTTAGCGGTAATTAAATTATTATCGTTAATTGATTGCCGCTGAAAATGACATTTCTGCCCTCTTCCTAATTCATATACACAAATAAGAAGCAAAGTAAATATTAGAACTCAAACATTCACACAAGGAAATTTTACAGCTTGGTTGGATGGTTGTTGTTAGTTGTTACATTTCATTTCATAATTACCGTAGGCGTATCTAAGATATATCAAGAAACAAGGCATTATTATACGTGATTTAAAGAGAAAAGCATTGATTTATGTGAACCATGCCTCAACTTATAAATACTCTCTTGTTCATGATATATCATATTGTATTGGATGATATCACTTCAATAAAAACAAAGTTTGTATACATCTCATTGTTTTAAGTTTATAACTAATATAATGGTCTACATAAGCAATCTGAACTGAAGAATTAACTCACAATATTTTTTTGAAAAGAAAATAAGGTATTGGATCGCATTATTAAAAATAATGTAAGATCATAAATAATAAAAATAAAATAATTAAATAATAAGACAAAATAAAAAATAATAAGATAACGACACAATGCAAGTAGCAATTGTCCTCAAAAACCCCGTCTTTCGTGGGCGCCTTTTTAGGCGTTACATTATTGTTATCACACCAAAATGGAAGTCACTCTCTTTCTATATATCTTCTTTCCCTGCTACCTCCTTTTTGCTTCAGTCATTTGTATATTAGCTAAGTCGTAAAATTATATATACAATTTTTCTAAATAAGAAGTTTATAAAATTGTATAAACACTATAATATATATCCTAAAAATAATATAACATTTTATTGATCAAAATTTGATATAATAAAAAAATAAAATTGAACAAGTTGCAGTTGTACTAATCTTTATTTATTATAATCCTCCCATATAATATGAGCAAAGCTCTATTAAGTTAAACTTGTTTTTGTTTTTCTCGATTATATGATCGTTTCTCAAATGTATAAGAAATATTATTTTTATGTAATGTTGATTTGAATAAAGTAGTAGTAAATTTGATAAAAAATATTAATGGTAAAATTATAAATTGATTTAAAGTAATAATAAATTTTATGTTGATGAGAATAAACATATGAGATATAAATAAGTTTAAAAGTAATAATATAAATTATAAATTTTATTTACATTAAAAATAAATAATTAGTAGATACAAATATAAGTTCTTTTAATAAAATATAATGATTTGAAATCACATCTTCAAACAACACTGCATTTTACTCATAATTTTATATCACAATATAAACCGCATGTCCACCTCCCTGCATCTAGTTTTTGGTATTTGAATTATGATTGAAAGACTAAAAGAAAAACCTTTTTACCAGCCGGCCTTCAAAGTTTAAACAAGCCAAGTATTTACATGCATGTTAGATTAATGAAACGCATAACATACACATTGATGATTAGAAAGATCAAAGGAACGTAACGGGTCATTAGTGACACATAATCCAGAATATTGCAACTGAAATAAGCAAAACAAGTTATCGATCGAACTTAGAATACAAAGAAAAAAGAAAAAAGATTTAACTACATTTACCACAACATTTTAGTGATTTTCTTCTTTTAACACCAACACAAAATCATAACATGCATTTCTTATGGTATTGCATGAAGTACTAGAACCACATAGTTTAATTTATACACTATGATAGTTTATGCTAAAACACATACGATACGATACAAAACTAAACATTAATAATAGGAACAAGTTCTTTCGTTATAGCAGTTGAGTCTCCTTCCTCCCGAATCCGAGCTTGAGATCAAGCTCCACAGTAACACTAACCTTTTTGTTAAATTCATTAGAGCTAAATAAATGCGCAGCTGAAGTAACCACTGAGCATTTTCTTTGATTATTAGCAATAGCACCACCATTTTTCTTTTTCTTTTTCATTTCACGAGACGAATTTGAAGATGATGACGTCGCTGTTGGTGAAGTAGGCAGAGGAACAATCGGAGGAATTTGGAAGTTTGTTCGAGCTTTTGAACCTCTCAACCACCTCGCCGCCGCGTCGTACGCACGCGCCGCCTCTTCCGGCGTGTCGAATGTACCCAGCCAGTGTCTACACCGCCCTATTCGGTCGCGAATCTCCGCTGACCATCTCCCCCATGGCCTCTTTCTCACTCCTCTGTAACTCTTCTCCACCGATGGAACATTATTATTATTCCTCTTTTCTGCAGGACACGTGCGTTTCAGAATTGAAACTGCTGAATTTGGATCATCATTCTTGTTTTCATTGTTACTGTAACCGAAAAGAACATGTTCTCCAACAACAGCAGCAATTCCTTCAAGAACAGGGGATTTTTCATTTTCATTTTCATGGGCAGAAACAGAGTAATTATCCCAAAATGGGTCGAGGGAATAATTAGTGTTGTCAATGGAGAAATTATGGTGGATTAGATGATGATTTGGTTCATTTGGGAAAAAAAGGGGTTTTTGAGTAGAGAAGAAGAATGGTTCAGCTTTTTGAGAATGGGAATTATACATTGTATTGTGCTAAAGATGGAAGGTGCAGAAGAGAAAGACAAAAATATATTACATAGATTGTGATGATGGGAACTCAGAGTTCAACTATTTATAATCTCAACGAAAATTCAGTGTTTTATTGAATTTATTTTCCGTATTAAGTTATTTTTGTATAAACTCAATATAACAAATTTAACTGAGATTGATTGTTTAATCGAAGATATTCTTCGTCTTAATTTATGTGGTGGCACTGCTAAATTTGTTGATTTTTGTTCTTTTTAAAAGCTTTTATTAAAACTTATGAATTAAAATATGTTATAGATATTTATGTAATTATAAATAAAGTGGATGTTTAGATTGAATTCCCCTATTCTAATTTGAATTTTGATACCTGAGCCGATGAAAATATATTCAAAATCCAATCTAAATAAGCTTGATTTGGATTGAATATTTTACATTAATTTTTTTGTCTTTTGAGATTAATCATATCGATTATAAATTTTAAGTTAAAATGATAAAAATAAATTCAAAAATCACACTTCAAAATTTTTAACTTATGATTTTCGACTTAGATTAGTAGTCAAATGACAATTTAAACCAACTCTGTATTACTAGATTTTTTAAAATTAGACTTGCAAGAATTAGGGACAAAAAAAGTTTATGAAGTAGAGTTGAATAAAAGACATTAAATTAAATATTTGAAAATTCCATTGTATAAATTCATATACATTCCGAAATTCATAAATAATCTAATGCATAATTCAAAAAAATAGATTTAGAATATATTTTCTTCTTTTCAATTTATTTCATCTACTTTCTTTTTTAATATGTTTAAGAAAGTAAAATCCTTTTCTTCCCTTTTAATTCTTTTATTTTAACTTTTCACTTTTTAATTACAAGGATAGTTCAAAAAATATGACATGTTTTTAATTTTAGATCATATAATTTTCAAGATCCTTTTTAAACTCTAATAAACCAACTTAAAAATAAATCATACAAATTTAAATTAAAGAAATAACATTCTATTTTAAAGGAATTAAGTATTAAAAACATATCACATAAAATAATATATTATTAGGGGGTCTAGGATTTTATAGATATGGGTGTCAAATACGATAAGACAAGAATCCGTCATGTTTATTAATTATCACTGTAATAACACTGTCATTACTTGCAAGAGAGGGATATATACCTCTTTGTTAAAAGACAAAACTACCCACTGAAGCTCCCCAACATTTTTCTTTTTGATAGAATAATATAAAATTGGATGTAAAATAAGTTAAACTTTCTCCATACTAATTTCTAAGTTTTAATTTGATAGAATGCAAATATTTTAAAAAGTTAAAAAGACTATTGAATATTGTAATCTAGTATATATCAGGTTATTTTTATATGTAAATTTTTTGCTTAAAAAGATCACTATTAACTTTTTTTGTTTAAATTTGATGGTCTTAAACACTATTTGGATAGTTATTTAAAATTTTAATCATAATTATTATTAGTTTAATAAAATTGAAAATCTTATAAGTATCTGACAGTTATTTGTGTGACCTAAATTGTTATTTCAATTCATGTGTCATATTTTTTTTATTTGCTTATTTAAAAAAATTATTATACTTTTTAATATAAAATATATTTCTTCATCTTATCTTTAGTAAAGTAATTTATAACAAATATTTATAATTTTTCTAAATCATAAGTTCTAAAATGAGTTCTTTTTTTCTTTTTAAATTTCATATTCAACTAAGTAATACCAAATAATTTCGAAGAAAGTAAATACTTTTATTATTAAAAAATTAAAATTAAATTGTTTTTTAAATATAAGTCTCATTTTAAAGAATAAATTAAACAAAAAATGTCATCTAAAATGTGACTTGAGTAAAGTAGGAAATCTGATGCAGGGACTTAAATGTCATTGTGGGAAAAGTGACTGATACGACATATCAGACACAGAGAAAATAACAAAACGGGATGAATACTACTCTGTCTCTCTCTCTCTCTCCGTTTCAATTTCTGTAACGCCATTTTAATTGATATAAAATTAAAGAAAAATAGACTCTTGAAAATTGTAACTTAAAATTAATCTTTAAATATATATATGAATATAATTTATTTTATTAAAATAAAATAAATTAAAAGTAATTTCTTTATAATTATTTAAAAGTGTTATCTTTTATGATACATTAAAAAGAAAAACTACGTCATGTAAATTATTGTTTTTATGTGACATGCTTCCTTTTTAATCCGTCTCAATAAAATATCACTTTATTATTAAAAATAATTTAACTTAATTGTTTTTTCATCCTTAACGAAATCATCTACAACCATACAATTATTACTCCCTCCGTTCCAATTTATGTGGTACCATTTCCTTTTTTGTCAGTCCCAAAAAGAATGTCACATTTCCTTATATAGTAAGTATTTAAAGGTATAAATCCTCTTTTATCCTTGTTGGTCCCACTTAATTTTAAAATAATACTCCAATACATTTATGAGGAGAGAGAAAAGTGAATCTACTTTTTAAAGGGCAATTTGATAAACATTTCAAAGTCTTCATTTATTTCTTAAACTCCGTGCCCGATCAAATGTTGTCACATAAAATAAGACGGAGGGAGTAATAAATAATTTTAAAATTATGAATTTAAACTGTCTTTTTTGTTCTTTCTTCATCGTTGATGTAATATGTACCTTAAATACAATAAATCACAATTTAAAATTAAATTAAGAAAAAAAAAGAATAAAAATGTAGGGCGTAATAAGCTAAGAGCCGTACGATTACTGTAATGAAAGGCGTCAGAGTGGCGTCAATAAGAAAAGATAGTTTGACTGCATCCTGCATGGTTTTGGCATGATAGCTTCTTTTTAACCAGAGGAAGATTTGGGTGTATCACAGCTGCATTATTGTAACCGTGTGGTGACTATAAATGAACCATCATATACAAACATGCACACTACTATTTATGAACAGAAAATATATGTAGGTTAATCAGATATTAGAGATTTGATCATGGAAACATGAGTAAGTTACGTGCATGGATAAATAATGATAATCATCACATCAATCAAGGGAGTTATGTGGGGGGGTACTATGTTAGATAAATTATGGGACAAAGTGGCAAGCATTATATTTTTGGACGTGTATCAAATGACAATAATATATATGAATCTTTTGGAGTGTAGTAAAAGGGACCTTTATTATTTTCATCGATGCTATCTACTACTCCTTCCATCCATCTGGTATTATTTGTTCACTTTTATTTTTTAAAGGGAATTTATATAAGTTTTATACTTATAATTTATAATAATATGTATCTTATCAAATTTTTCAGATACATTCAGATATATATACATCTCGGATTTATGAAATCAAAATTAATAGGTATAATTTATTTCAAATATATTATATTTAAGTAGATTCGTATGAATATAAGATACATAGAAAATCTTGTTTGCCTCATGTATCTGGTATCTTAGATACATTTGAATCACTCCTAATCTCACTCACCTCTCTCCCTATTTTTGTGCTTTTGATAGCATAAATACATATATCTAAGTGTATTTTCGTCAATATATGATAGAATTTTTTAAATTATTGATAAGATACTTACTATTTTGAAAGTATATATAATAATAGTATCTATGGTTGTAAAATATGTTTGATTAATTAGTTGTTTTTTTTATACGTTTTCAAAATATCTTAAATAAAAAAGTGTTTTTATTAATTTTGCATTCAACTCTTTTTAGTATACTTTTTTTTGGTCTTAATCATTAACATAAATATTTAAAATAAAAAAATTTAAAGACAAAATTTAATTTTTTTTTTAATTATATCTTAATTTTAGAAAGTAATAGGAGTGAATAATAATTACTTTGAGACATATATTTTTAGGTTATGGAATGTAGGGAGTACAAGTCTCACTCTTTTCTAGATGCAGTCTACTGTGTGCTGACGTGCTTCCTGCATCTCTGATCCTTCCATGGTTCTAAATATTTTCTTTTATCTTTAAACAGATTTTTGAAACATTAATTTTGACGAGTTTAAGTTATACGATTAAAAATAAAGAAGATAATTAAAGGAAAAATTATGCGGATAAACAAAAATATATTAATTAATTAGCTAACATAGATATAGTTTGAATTAATTACGGCTGACAATTTAATTTTAGCTGTAATATATATATATATATATATGACAGATATACGAATACAATAAGCCTCTCTCCACTCTCTGCCCTCTCTCGCTCTCCTCTTTCCTCCCACTCTCAATCTCGCTCGTATACAAATATATATGTATATTAGTTACATATATACTATTATCTGACAGATATACATATATAATTCATCTCTCTCCATTTTGTGCCCTCGCTCACTCGCCTTTCTCCTCCCTATTCCAATCTCGCTCGCTCGCCTCTCTCCTCTATCTCCCATCTCGCTCTCCAAATATACAAATACATATGTATACTAACTATATATATACAATTATTTGACAGATGTACATATATAATTCGACAAATATATAGATACACTTCGCCTCTCCTTACTCTCTGCCCTCTCTCGCACGCCTCTCTTCTCCCTCTCCTAATTTAGCTCGCCTCTCTCCTCCCTCTAGCATATAGCTACTAATCGTAATTAGCAAATTATAACTATGAAGCATAATTAAGTTATTTTTGAGTGACTATATGCGGAAATTCCCCATAATTAAACTTGTGACACTTTAACGGAACAAATTAAAAAAAGTTAGATCCAGCAAGACCATCAATATTTTAGGCTGACTAACTTTTGAAGATAAGGACCTACAACACCTTAATATTGCACTCTTTAGAAGACATAACTCAAGTTTTCAGAGAAGTGATAGAATATTACACGTATTAAAAACTTAGCAGATGGTATTTAAGGGGATTAACTTTATATAATAAGCGTTTTAAATAATTTTTACAGTGTATCTTTAATCTTTCTTTCATTTTTACTTAATTATATTCCTATTGTTTAAAATCTGTTTGTTGCTTAATGGAATATGGCCAGTTTGGGACATATTTCGAGGAAGTGTAAGGTGGAGTTTGGTTGCTATATGATAATTTAGGAAACATTGGCTTGGAACAAAAAGGAATGTCGGTCTATAACTCTCTAAACAATATTAAAGTTTAGACATATATATACACTTCTTATTTCTTTATTTTTTCAGAAAATAAATAACAAAAAAAAAATGTATTGATTCCAAGGAATTGAATTGGATATTAGTCAATATGGTGTTTTATGTAATTAAAGTACATACACTCTTTTTACCAAGAGACAAGAGTCGTGTTGTTTTATGTTTTGGAGAACACTAGACAGTGAAGGAAATCCCCAAAAGAAAGAGGACAAATACTAAAATGTGTGCTATAATGATACTCTTGATTAATAATCTACTTTGTTCCGTCTCAAAATATTTGTCATATTAAAAATTAAAAATAAATTAATTATTCTGCTATGTGTAATTATTTTTGAGATTATATATACTTTAATTACCAAACATAAATAATAATAATACAATAATTGAATAATATTTTATAATTATATATAAACACGATTAATAATTTATGACGGATCGGATGATTTTTTATTAAAAATAATTTGTTTCGATGTGTCAGTTCTCACTATGGATTTACTCTTATTTTGCAACAAGTTTGATGCATTGGAAAAGTAAAATTGGGCTATGTTATAATGCACTCTCTTTTTGTATCTTCATTTATTTTTGTCTCTTTTGAATATCCTTTCGTGCTTTCCTCTACTTTAATCTACCATTTTCTATCCTACATTGGGTTGCCTATAATAAAGAATTATATTTGTCCTAGTCAAACCAATAAATGAAATACTTAATTTGTTCTAAAAGGGTTGTTGTTGAGTGAATTAAGTATATTTTTTAAGATAATAGAATTTTTTATTTGAATTTATGAGAGGACATTTTACCTTTAATGTGGATTTTTCAAAGCAAAATTCAAATTTAATAGTAATATTTAAAATGAACATAGTTTCGAGATAAAAGAATAATTCGATTTTATTTAAATTTCATTGATTCATATATATGATTAACATGATATTTTAAAGTGGCAAGATGCATAAGTGATAAGAGGATATAAAAAAATAAACACAGGTAAAACACGGGATTAAATATTTGAGTTGCATTGCATTATTGGGGTAATTTTCGCATATAGCTACTATAAATAACTTAGTTATGCTTCATAAATATAGTTTGTTAATTACGATTCGTAGCTACATGTTCGAGGAAAGAGAGAAGCGAGCGAGATTGGGAGAGGTATGAGAGAGGGCAAAGAGTGGAGAGATGTAAATTGTATATGTATATCGGTTAGATAATTGTATCTATGTAACTAGTATGTATATGTATTCATGCTTGTAATTATATAACTACATACAATTTGTATATGTATACAATTGAATCGAATTTAAACAATTGTATTTGCATATTCACTCTCTCTTTCTCTCGCTTTATACCAACACAAATTATAGCTATGTTTGATAATTAACTACAAATGTTTGTTTAACCGTGTAATTTTCCTTTATCGTAAGGAAAAATTTCAAAACCTTTTAGTTTACTTATTACCATTATCCCCTATAAGTTTTACAAATTTCCAAAATCTCTCATTTTCGCGCATCAGATTAGTGTATCTCGCGCATCAGATTATTGTATCTCGCCCATCAGATTAGTGTATCATGTATAAAATGTAATGTATCTTACTTAACAATTATTTAATGTATCTCGCGCATTAGACTAATGTATCAGCGCTTATATTATTGTATCCGTTCGAGGGATTTCTGTAATCATAAACTTTTAAGGGATAAATTATAATTTTGCCTTAAAAGTATGTGATTTCAGTAATTTGCCCTTATTGTAACCATCCAGCCTCAGTTTAGCCCATAAAATTCCACACCAGGGCGGTCCAATTTGACTGATGGGGTTGGGCTGGGGATATCATTGAGGTTGGGTTGGAGGGAGCTGGGCCAAACAAGACAGTGGGCTTGGTAGACCAGCCCAGGTGCTTGCTCGGGTTTCAGACCACCGAGCATCTGTCCCGACTAGCTACGTTGGGAGCCTAAAACATACATTTTCTTTAACAACGGAGTCAACTATAAATGGGTAGGGGTCGTTTGGTGTGAGGGATAAAGGAAAATAGTGTCGAGATAAAATTATTAGTATGTTGTTTGGTTGGTATGTTTGGGATAACTTATCCCACCATTTATATCATAGTGATGGGATAAGTTATCTCAGGATAGCTAACCCCAGGATAACTAATCCTGGGATAATTTGTTCTCAACCAAACGACCTCTAAACGACATAATGTTGCACTCATTTATACGATTTAATTAATTCTTTTGAAAATGCCGATGTAATCATAAAAAGCGAATTTTTCAGGGACCGGATAAACTTTGATTCCCCTAGTGCGTTAATATTAGAGATATATTTACGTCTCCTAATATCATGATTAAGATTACATTACAACTTTTCTAATAGCATTGATAACTACTTATTCCATCTCAAATTATCTGAAACATTAACTAAGAGCATTTATTTATTTAAATTAAAATCAATGATATTTGAACAATCACATTTTGAAGTGTTTATAGTTTCAATAACAATAAACACTAAGAATAGAATTGGGATAAAAAAAACTAATTTTTTTCTTCTAAAACGATATATTTTGGGACAAAGGAGTAGCAAGCTGAGTCACAAATTCACAAAAATGTTGGTAAAATATGATGCTCTCTGACAACAATTCCTCCATAAAAGATAATAAATCCAACATTCAAAGAACTTGAATCCAAGCAACAATACTAAGTGCACATTGCAAAAGACTACATAATAGTTTAAAACTAAAAAATTAAAGCATAAAGCAATTAAATTGCACTTCATTTAGATTCATCAGGTAAGGTTGCAAGCCAAGCAGGAGGCTGCATCCCAGTTTGTTCGTGCACTGTTTGAAGCAGAGGAGGCAGCGTGCGGTACAAACCCGCTCCCACCATTGCTTTCACCTCCATTAGCGCCTGACCAAATGCTTATCTTTGGCTGCATACCGTTCACTGCTTGAGCGTTGAGTTGGGCGATTTCCTTATAGATACCGTTGTTGATCATCAAGTAGTCTCTGAGAGCAGGGTAATCGTGATTCAATTTCTTGAGAATGGATCCTAAGTACATGGCTTGTGCTTTTCCAATTGCTGCTACTCCTTCTGCTTTGCATACAGCTCACTGTTTGCAGCCTGCTGCCGAGCATAGAGTTCAGCATCTGCATTTGCCTTTTGCGCCTCTGTTTTCTTCTGGCTCTCGAATAGAGCAGCTTCCCCTTCTTTCTGTCGCTTGTATAATACTGAGTTTGCCACTTGCATCTGTTCAAATCAACATGTATAACTCTCTTTCAGCCACCAAAACAATGTTACTACAAACTAAGTTTCGATGCAGCTAAACAGTAAACATAAATTGAGACAGAGGAAATACCTTAATATCGTATTCAACATTAGCCTTGCTGAGAAGATCAGCCTTGAGCTTAGCAGTCTGAGCAAGAGCTTTCTTCTTCTCCACTTCTATTTGCAGTTCTGCCTCTCTTATTGCCACCGCCTTCTCAGCTTCCACCTCCGTTAGCCTGGCAGTCTGAGACCACCCGGCTTTCTTCCTTGCCAGCTCAGCCCTTGCCTCAACAACCTCTGCTTCTTTTTGGTTTTCAAATACTCTTAACTTTTTTCTGTTTTGCCTTCTCCTTGATATGATCATTGTCTCAGCATAAATCTTAGCAGCATTCTGCTTTGTTTCTCCATCTCTTTGCTGTGAACCTATCTCTCCTTTCATCCTCGCCTCCGCTACATCTATCTATAGGAAGAGAAAGCAAAAACACCAATTGAATACGAGTGAATAGGTTAAAACCTTCCTAAGCTATCACCATTTCACATCTTAAGTACTATTCAGTGTATGTTCCCCACTACAATGCCTTTAATCTTGGATTAAAACCACCAATTGATTATACCCAAATGTTGGGATAACTTGATGAAAGGAGAGTTCATAAAGTGAGTCCACATGACACATGGTAGTTGGGTATGTGAACAGTCAATAATTTAGGTATAAAACTCACAAAAAACAAGAGATAATATTATAGTAACTATGATTAATGTATGAGCAATAAGACATTGGTTTCCCTCATTCAATCTTACCCATCATAAAAACCAACAACATACCCAGTGACATTATAAAGAAAGCAAAAATAAATAAACAAAATAAAGATTGACATGTACCTTAGCTTGGTTAGTAGCTTCCATCTGAGTTTTTTGTCCAAGGTAAGAGAAATATTCATGGCCAGGGACATCTACAAGTTGTTTAACATTAGCATTTTAGATATAAAGCCCAAATTGATTCAATTCAAGTTGCATTTTCTCAAATACTTCTTTCTTAAACTCTTTAGTTCCTTAGAAGATCTGCTCCATAGTCATTGAAGCAGCAAGAACACGCGTTTCCCCCTCAATAATTCCCTTTGCAAGATTTGAATTCTTGTCATGATTAGATACAAGCTGCGCATACTTAATCAGAGTCTCATTGTTTTCGTCCAATTGTGAAAACAGCAGGGAGAACAAAAGGGAGTTTTTCAGCACTCATATGTCGAGCCTGGTGCATTTTTGAAGGGGCAATAAAAAGTGCTTCTTCTTCAGTTTTATTTCTTTTATGCCACTTGGCAAGTATCTCCGATGGACCAGCAACTATATACTGTGGAGTACCCATGATTTGATGATGAAGCAAATATACAATTTCAAGGGTCGTGTAGAAATTAACAACAAAAATCGAAATATATATCGGAGAGTGGTGAAGTCCTAAACGTGGTGGAACACTAATAATTACAATGACGAAAAAAGTGGGAAATATCGTGTTAGTTATCCTTGTGCTGTTACGTATGGGACGAGCCTCCTTTCTGTTACCTATTCTCTCTATTTTCTAAGTTCGTATTTCCATTAATTAAGAAAAGGTTAGAGATTTAATAATTTAAAATTAAGGTTCTGATCATGATTAAAATAATAAATAATTTTTATATTTACTTTGAAAAATCTTAGAAACATAATTCTAGTCATAAAAAAAAGAAAAAAACCTGTTTAAAAAGAGCTTAGGAATACAGAGAAATTTTAGTTATATTTAAGAATGGGATAATTTTTAGCTAGAATAGTGGGATTGGCAATTTTTAAAAGTAAATAAAGAAATTAGATAAAATAGCCAAATGAACTCCAATCTATTTGCGAATTCCCAACTTATTTATACTTCCTATTACACCCTGGACTATTTTGAAGTGGAATGAATAATTTCTTTTACGTGTTGTATTTCACTATCAATAAATATGTAAAAAATTTATTATATTTCTGTTATAATTAAATAATGTATATATTTTTTCTATTTATTTATTTCTTAAAAATAAAATTGTCCCCCCTTTAATGGAGATGTACTTTTTTTTCACCCACTTCCATCTCCAATGGATTGATGGTGCCGGTGACGGGAGGAGATAGTCGACGGAGAAGATGAATTTATCGGCAACCTTTTAGTCTCTTCTTTTTTTCAAGTTTCTTTATAATTTATCTCACTTTTCATATATACAAATCAATATTCTGAGTTACCCAAAAACAAACATTAGATTAATAATTTTATTCACACATAATTTACAATCAGAGAAAGAAATAAAATAAATTCAAATCCTTGTTCATCTTCAATAGAAATGTTGATTTTTTTTCTTAACCAATTTGATCAATTTGTCTTTCCAACAATACCTATTAATGATTTTGTTCAAATTATCATTAGAAAAAGATTCTTGATAAGAATTTTCAAAAAATTGATCTTCTTTTGCATTTTTAGCTATTACTAGAAAAAGGTTTGATATTGTTTTAATGGTGAAAAAATAATGGAGGGTAATGAAAAGAAGAAGAATGAGAAAGAAAGTAAATAAAAAATAGATTTAAATAGAAAGTACACATGTTAAACATGTGTTGGTGCGTGTGTGTAAAGTATAGGTGTGTAATTGGAAATTCGATAATAGATTGAGGAGACATTTGACTATTTTCTCTATTTATTATTTTAATCCCAATTGAAACCTTGATTTTTTTAAAGTATTGGAAAGGAGTGGAAGAGATGAAAAACACTTTGTTAGAGTGCTACTCAATATTGAAGTAGTGTTTATATCAAATTAATTCTGAAAATATGATCAAGACCTTTTCATTAGTTCGATGCAACTTAATTATCAAGGTTAAGTAATGTAATGAAGTAATTATATATAAGTTAATTATTATTAACTCATAGTTATATAATCAGACACACGTCATGCATTTATTGATTTGACGTGAATACGCGAATAAGTATGTATAGGTTTCTTCAAGACATGCTTTTTGTATGTACACCTTTTACATGCACCTAGGTGGAATCCCTTTTTCTACCATAGCCTTTTATCAATTTATGACTTTGTATACATTATTTCCAAATACATGAAAAAACAACTTCAATCCAAGCAGCACAAGGAATCAAGCACAATGCAAAATAGTACTAATATATAGTTCAAGAGCAGAAAATTAAAGCATAAATAATAATCCATAGCAAACTAGAAAGTAACTAATGTGCACTTCATTTATGGTCAGGCAATGTCGCAAGCCAAGCAGGAGGCTGCATCCCAGTTTGTTCGTGCACAGTTTCAAACAGAGGAGGCAGCATGCGGTACAAACCAGCAACATCCTTCAATCCGCTCCCACCATTGCTTTCAACGCTATTAGAGCCTGACCAAATGCTAATCTTTGGCTGCATACCTTGCACTGCTTGAGCGTTGATATTTGCAATTTCCTGATAGATACCGTTGTTGATCATCAAATAGTCTCGGAGAGCAGGGTAATTGTGATTCAATTCCTTTAGAATGGATCCTAAGTATATTGCTTGTGCTTTCCCAATCGTTGCTACTCCTTCCGCTTCCTTCTGTTTTGCATACAGCTCGCTGTTTGCAGCCTGCTGCCGAGCATAGAGTTCAGCATCTGCATTTGCTCTTTGTGCCTCTGCTTTCTTCTGGCTCTCGAATAGTGCAGCTTCTGCTTCTTTCTGTCGCTTGTATAATTCAGAATTTGCCTCTTGCACCTGTTTAAATTAACATGTATTTAGTCACAGAGAAAGTAACATCAAGTCTCGTTTCAGTGGGGGAGACTTGATGTTAAAGAAATGAATTTTGGGCGTAACAGGCATGCTTGACAAATTAAAAGGCGAACAAGAAGTAAAAAGAAAAGAAGTACTACTTACCTTAATATCATATTCCACAGTAGCCTTGGTGAGAAGCTCAGCCTTGAGCTTAGCAGTTTCAACAAAAGCTTTCTTTTTCTCCACTTCCATTTGCAGCTCTGCTTCTCTTATGGCTACCGCCTTCTCGGCTTCCACCTCCGCCAGCCTGGCAGTCTGAGACCACCCTGCTTTCTTCTTTGCCAGCACAGTAGTTGCCTCAACAACCTCAGCTTCTCTTTGGTTCTGAAATATTTCAACTTCAGTGTTTACTCTAACTTCTTCCTTCTTTCCTTCTCCTTGCCTTTGCGTTGATACAATCAATGTCTCAGCATCAATCTTAGCAGCATTTTGCTTTGTTTCTCCATCTCTTAGCTTTGCACCTATCTCTCCTTTCATCCTCGCCTCCGCTACATCAATCTATCACACATGAAACAAATTAGGAGATTTCGTGGAACTCAATAGCTTTTGCTCAAATAATGTATTTGTATTT
The DNA here is from genome assembly GCA_036250505.1 of Solanum acaule. Lineage (NCBI taxonomy): Eukaryota > Viridiplantae > Streptophyta > Magnoliopsida > Solanales > Solanaceae > Solanum > Solanum acaule. The sequence continues at coordinate 32,682 of JAJOOR010003918.1, read as the reverse complement.
ACGTACCTTTGCTTGATTAGCAGCCTCCATCTGAGTCTTTTGGCCGAGGTAAGAGAAATACTCATGGCCAGGAACATCTACAAGTTGCTTAACATTAGCATTATAGATATAAAGCCCAAATTGATTCAATTCAAGTTGTACTTTATCAAATACTTCTTGCTTAAATTCCTTTGTTCCCTTAAAAATCTGTTCCATTGTCATGGAAGCTGCAAGTACACGAGTTTCCCCTTCGATAACTCCCTTGACAAGATCTTGTATATGAGTTGATTCCTTGTCACTATTAGACATAAGTTTTGCATACTTAATCAAGCTCTCATAATTCGTCTCGTCCAACACTTTTGGCCCAATTGTGAATACCGCGGGGAGGTAGAAAGGGAGTTTTTCCGCGCTCATAGCTTGAACCTGGAACGAGTAGTTCACCGGGGAAATGTCAAGCGTAGTGCATTTTTGGAGGGGCCATAAAAAATGCTTCTTCTTCAGTAGTATTTCAGTTATGCCATTTCCCGTGATGGCAAGCATTTCCGATGGACCAGCTACTATATACCTTGGAATCCCCATATCGGACTATAGATGATGATTGTTATAGAGAGCGATAAATTAAGAATATTGAGTTGATGATCATGGAATTAATGTGACGGTATGTATATATAGAGTGGGGAAATACTGTAGGAAGGTGCTAGTAGTGATTATTAGGGCTGAGGCAGTTATGTGAGTACGAAAATAGTGCAAAAATGAAAGCATTTCTGTTGAGAGTTTTAAGGCTAAGGGATTGTCCTTCTCTGGAAATTTCATCATTTTGTCCCTTAATTAGATCAGTGACTTTATAGTGTAACTTAATTTTCAAGTATACGTAAGTAGTTGGGAAGGTTAATCATTGAATTTTGTTTTGTATCAACAGAATCAGGCAACTTAGAGTTTTTATTTTCTAAAATTACTCAACTAAATAGTAATTTTTTTCTTAAAAAAAAACTCATTATGCTTCTTCTCCTCCTTTTCGTTGAAGTAGATAAGATATGTCGTATGTGTAACAAGTAATTTCTGGCTTATGCCTATTGATAAAACATGTATTTAAACAATTATATATACCCAGTCCAATGAATGATCCTTCCTTTGTATGAGAGAAGAATTACAATACTTCCTTAGCATTATTTGATGTGAAATTCAAATAGGAGACAAAGGAAGCTTCCGGGATCATAAAAATTATTTATCTACTATTTTTGTAATCCCAAAATATTTCGATTTGTTGTCTCAAGCACACAATTTCTTCTTAAAGAATGAGTGACCTTTCATTATCTACTGTTTTCGTAATCCCAAAATATTTCGATTTATAACTTGATATAATCATATATATTATTAAAAGTGGAAAACTTCAAAGTGAAAAGTTAAATTACCATTTTACCAATACACTAAATAAAAATTTAAAATTTAATCTTAATATCTTAATAAATAATCATATATCACTATTTATTCATTCATAATCATTAATCCTTTTCGTTATTTGACACCATAGTGTCAAATCACATAATCTTTCTCCAATCTTTCTTCTTTTGTCGGGCAAAACATTTTCTTCTGCAATTTTTATTAATTTTTTTCCAATTTTTTTTTTTTACTTTCAATGTATGAACCTCAAAATATTTTTGGATGTTCTTTTGAAATTTGATTAATGATTTGAAATTTTGCAGATGGAATAGATCGTTTGCATTGATATTTTCCTTCCGTCAAAGACGATGTCGCGCGAGATTTTTCTTCTCTACTCAAATGTATATCTGCTCTGTTTTTAATTTTTTAGCAAGAAACTAAAATAGTAGTATGAGAAATACACGATCTAGCACTCACAATTAGTTTTAAGGGATATTTGAATTTATGTTCCCTATTTTGTCGTTACAAATAACAATAGAATTGAATATACATCTTCTTTATGATTTTGAAGGAAAATATCGATGTTAGGATGCAAATCGTTAAAAAATGAATGCCATTGAAAAGGATAGAAATTATTGACGATAAGAGACTGCTATTCTAGGAAGTTTTATTTTACTAACATTTATTTGCTGTTTTTTATATGTATTCTACCTAAAATAGAATTCTACCTAAAATAGATTTCTAGGTTTATTCTTTCTTGTGTAAATACATGTATTAGTACAATGAATAGAAATATGAACAATAGATTTCTTTATGTAAGCATGCGACCTTGTTCAACATGGTATCAGACTTAAATCCTGTGGTTCCATCCACTTCCGCAACCCAATCGAATAACCATGCACCGCAAATCATAGTCCAACAGGACAATTCTGCTTTTCCCACTGGGATAGTTCTTGACGAAACGAATTATCCTTTATGGTCACAACTAATGGAGACGCGTATTGGAGCAAGAAACAAAGTTGGATATCTTACCGGCGAATTGACCAAACCATCACCAACTGATCCAACGTATGGCACATGGATCATCGAAAATCACAAAGTTCGAAGTTGGCTTATTGATTCAATGAGCCCGCATTTGATGCAAAGATTTATTCGTCTGGCAATCGCTCAAGAGATATGGGAAGCTGCTTAAAAAACATTCTATGATGGATCGGATGAGACTCGCTTGTTTGAACTGAATCAACAATCTTTCACCGCCAAAAAGAATAGTCGACCTTTGTCTACCTATTATAACGAACTCATTGCAATTTTTTAGGAAATTGACCATCGGACAGCTTCACAAGAGAGATCGGTGGAAGGGATTGTACAGTTACATTACGTGGTGGCTAGGCTTCGAGTTCACATATTTCTAAGTGGACTTGATTTGGAATTTGATCAAGTTCGTGGTGAGATTTTGCGAAAAGATCCAAAATTGGTTCTGGAAAGCTGTTATGCGTATGTAAGGAGAGAAGCACAACAAAGACAAATCTTGGAAAGTTCTAGACCAGTCCCTAAAAGTTCAGCCATGGTGGTTCAACGTGATACACAAAAAAGTCGAAGTATTTCATCATCTAGAAAATCAAATAACTTTGTTTGCAATCATTGTGGTGAAAAAAAAGCACACCAAACAGCGCTGCTTTGAGATTATTGGATATCCAGAATGGTGGGATTTTTCAAAAAAAAACATGAAAGAACTTGACTGGCAAAGCAACAATAGCCATACAAGGAGAACAATCACAACCTACGGCCAATGTGGCTCAACCAGGTAACTTTGGTAAGGTTGATTTTTTTTCTATCACTTCCAAGGAAAATACATGGATTATTGACACAGGAGCATCAGATCATATGACTAGAGACTCTAATAAGTTACAAATTATTCACCCATCATCGCAACAAGTTATTTCTACAGCTAATGGAAATACTTGTAATATAACGGGGGAGGGTTCTGTTAAATTGTCTAGTACTTTGACAATTGAAACTGTTTTGGTGATGCCTTCACTTCAAAACAATTAGTTGTATGTAAGCCAAATTACTTCATCTCTTAATTGTACTGTTACTTTTTGGCCCTTACTTTGTATCTTCCAGGACATTCTGACCCGGAAGACTCTTGGTTATAGTGTTAAACGGGGCAAGCTATACTATCTGGAGTTGGATGAGAATACAAAGCATAATTTTGGGCAGGCATGTCATACAAGTGGAGTTGAAAAGGCTAAAGAAAAAATATGGCAATGGCATAGAAGACTAGGACACATCTCTTTTGGTTATCTTAAGACACTTAGGCCGAGTTTGTTTGCTGATTTAGATGTTTCAGATTTCCAATGTAATATTTGTGAACTAGCAAACAACCATCGAATTCCTTATTTTCCAAGTTTGAATAAATGTTCAGAACCTTTCATTGTTATACATTCTGATATTTGGGGTCCAACAAGGATCCCCTCTTTTTCAAAAGCTCGATATTTTATCACTTTTATCGATGAATGCACTAGAGTGACATGAGTGTCTTTACTTTACAAGAAAAGTGATGCATTTAAAGCATTTAAGGAATTTTACAATATGGTGCATACTCAATACCAAAGGAAAATTCGAATTTGGCAGTCTGACAATGCTAGGGAGTTTATTGATGGTTCATTCAGAGAATATCTTAGTCAGTTGGGGATACGACATCATAATTCATGCACATATACACCGCAACAAAATAGTTTAGCAGAAAGAAAAAATAGACAAATTTTGAAAGTAGTCCGTGCCTCTCTTTTTGGTATGAACATGTCTCACTTTTATTGGGGGGGGGGGGAGGGAAGCAGTAAAGTCGGCTATTTATCTTATCAATCGAGCCCTTTCCCGGATTATTAACTTTCAAACCCCTCAACAAAAGGTAAAGTCAGTTTGCACGATAGCCCATCTGCCGAACCTTGAACCTCGAGTTTTTGGATGTACAGTTTATGTCCATATTCCAAAAGTCTTAAGAGGTAAATTGGATCCCTGTGCAAAAATATGTGTGTTTGTTGGGTATTTAGACTTCCAGAAAGGGTATCGGTGTTATGATCCTTAGAATAAGAAGTTGTATGTTACATTAGATGTCTCATTTCATGAGAACAAACCTTATTATGGAGGGGGAGTTTCCAGTTCAACTCTTTATGAGGAGAATGTGAGTGAAGCACTTGAGCCGAACAAGCAATATACTGGAATTCCACTGGACCAAGGTGAGTTCTTAGACTTGGAAGAATTGCAAGGGAGATTGAGTAAGAATACACATGTAATTGAAGAGATTTCCTCGGATCATCCTATCGAGTCTTCAGTTTTTCCAAATCTATCTGAGAGGGATGAAGTATCGATGCATAATGAAGATGTCGTAGAAGACCCCATATCAACACCATCAACTGAAGAGTCCTCACAGAATGTTTAAGAAGATGTAGCACCTCAGGTAATTCTCAATACTCCTTCTCAATTACCATCAAGATTAAATAGGGGTGTCCCTAGAAAATAATATGAACCTGATCTTAGAACCAAGGCCAAATATCCAATTAGTAACTATATCTTAAGTCATAGATTATCGGATTCATATGCTCTAACTGTTAATCAATTATCCAAAGTATATATTCCTATTAGTGTGCAGGATGCATTAACAGATCCAAAATGGACCAAGGCAATGTATGAAGAGATGGAAGCCTTGCAAAGAAACTCAATTTGGGAGTTAGTTCCGCTACCAAGAGAAAAAAAGACAATTGGTTGTAGATGGGTATATACTGTGAAACTTAATGTAGATGGAAGCATTGATAGATACAAGGCGAGGCTAGTTGCGAAGGGTTATGCTCAGAAGTATGGAGTTGATTACCCAGAAACGTTTGCACCAGTAGCCAAGCTCAATACTATTCGTATTCTTATATCTATTGCAGTGAATATAGATTGGCCTTTACGATAGTTTGATGTAAAAAATGCCTTTCTAAATGGTGACTTGGAGGAAGAAGTATACATGGAGTTTCCACCAGGCATTAAGCAAGGAACAATGCATAAAGACAAAATATGCAAACTGAAAAAATCACTTTATGGGCTAAAACAGTCGCCTAGAGCTTAGTTTGGGAGGTTAGCTTCAAAGATGAAGTCTGTTGGCTACTTGCAAAGTAACTCTGACCATACTTTGTTTATTAAACAAAATGAGGGAAAGATAACAACATTGATTGTATATGTAGATGATATGGTATTAATTGGTGATGACCCCGAAGAAATGGAGAAACTACAACAATACTTAGTGACCAAGTTTGAAATGAAAGACTTAGGACAATTGAGATATTTCCTAGGTATCGAAGTGTCAAGGTCGAGACAGGGAATCTCTCTTTCCCAGCGAAAATATGTATTGGATTTATTCACAGAAACTGGAATGCTTGATTGAAAACTAACTGAAACACCGATGGAGATGAACTAACAACTTGGAATTTCTTCTGCGCAACAATTAGCAGACAAAGTTTGTTATCAGTGGCTAGTGGGGAAGTTGATCTATCTAACTCATACTAAACCAGATATTGCATATGCTGTAAGTGTAGTGAGCCAGTTTATGCAAGCTCCAAGTATAGAACACATGAATGCAGTCCATATGATCCTAAGGTATATGAAAAATGCTCCTGGAAAAGGGTTGATGTACTCAAAGAATGAAGCACCAACTGTTGAAGGCTACACCGATGCTGACTGGGCTAGAGATAGCTCAACCAGGAGATCGACTTCAGATTACTTCACATTTGTTGAAAGTAATCTTGTTACCTGGAGAAGTAAGAAACAAAAAGTTGTTTCTCGATTAACTCAGAAGCGAAATTTCGAGGTATGACGCATGGTTTATGTGAACTATTATGGATCCAAAGAGTTTTGCATGATCTTGGAGTTGAAAGTGCTGGACCTATGAAGTTGTTTTGTGACAATAAATCTGCAATTCAAATAGCACAAAATCCAGTGCAACATGATCGCACTAAACACGTCAAAGTGGATCGTCATTTCATTAGAGAAAAACTTGATCAGAAGATCATCCAGTTTCCATATGTAAAGTCTATAAACCAACTCGCAGATGTCCTTACAAAGGCAGTACCAGGAAAAATATTTCATGAAGCGATTGACAAGTTGGGCATGATAGATATCTATGCAACAACTTGAGGGGGACTATTGACGATAAGAGACTGCAATTCTAGGAAGTTTTATTTTAGTAATATTTATTTGTTGTTTTTTATATGTATTCTACCTAAAATAGAATTCTACCTAAAATAGATTTCTAGGTTTATTCTTTGTTGTATAAATACATGTATTAGTACAATGAATAGAAATATGAACAATAGATTTCTTTATGTAAGCCTGCGACCTTGTTCAACACAAATATATGTTAGGTAGGGGCACAAAACACAAAAACTTCTTCCTACTTTTAAGTTATTGTTGATCAATTGGTATAATACCGGCTTCACTGTATTTGTAGTCGAATCATATTTCCATGTTTGTCATGATTTAAATACTACAATCATTTTCTTTTTAAAAAAAATTGATAACAGTTTCTTGTGTCATTATAATGAATCACACATAGAGTAGTTCAAGAATCACTAAAAATTCTTTGAAAAATAAAAGAACTCAGTATGTACTTTGGTTTTAGAGTATGATTGTAAGGAAATATTCACAAAACATTCTACTCTCTTCCTTTGTCCTATTCAAAATTTGTAAATCGTAAATTGTTTTATTTTAATAATTTGGAATACACGTGCGTTGTACGTGTCCAGAACTAGTACTTAAATAAGAACCAAGATGGATTGTTGAGCTTTTAGGTTTAGAGGGCATTTGGGAGCTTTTAATATAATTTTCATTCGAAAAATGGTCATTTCTTAAGTTTTCAGTTTCTAAAAATCACCCACCAGTTACCAGTAAGTAATATACAGTATACACCACTCAGGAGAAATTAAAAAAACATGTGATTCAGCTAGGCCTCTCTGGCTTTTAGAGCAGAGATAGTAGATACTTCATGAAATTAGTCGAGATGCATGTAAGCTGATTTGAATATCAGTTAGTTGTGGTGCTCAGATCAATTTACACGCACTTAATTTAATTTTAAAGACGGACATGTCTTTCTAATACCGAGTTTATTTGAACCCCGTACTTAACCTCTCATATGCTTAATTGAGACTTTTAGGTTGGGGATGAACGCATCATAAGATAATTTTAGTAATCAGCTACATTACAACACTCAAGAGAGAACTTACGTGGTATATATATTGCTCTTAATATAATGAGAATTGGAACACTTCTTTTTCCAAATTCAAACGATTGCTTTATTTTTATTTTATTTTTTCACGTCTATTAATGAAAGAAGATTCCATATCGATGGTTAATGGGAGGATAGTCTCCTTATAATATCTTTATATGATCTTGGACAATTTCAAAATTTATTCAAGTTGTAACAGAGTCACGCCCCCTATATAGGCATCCAGACTCTGCCTGGCGTGAATGCACCATGGACGGTAGGTGGGAGTGATGAATGTGAAGCATCTCACATCCCACATTGGTGATTAATGGGTGATGGGCTCACGACTCGAACTACTTTGTGTATTTGCTAGTAATAAATTTTGATTAGTGTAGTATTTATTATTGTATTTTACCTCATGGGTTATTATGTCTTTAACAGGTATAAACTCCAAAACATCAAATTTCAGCATCTTGTTGAACAGCTGACAAAATTGGAGTCTAGAATTCGCTCCTGTTACCATAAGTACTTGAATTTCAACTTTAGCCTGGATGATGGCTGTTGTACACGAAGTTTGGAAGATACTTGGTAAAGTAAACAGAGGACCGGCACGTCTTCTTAAAAGATTAGTACTTTCGAAACCTATGAAAGTCATGTTCAAGTTACCATGGACACTTCTCTCAAATATTCCAGGACTAAAACTATTGATTTTGCCCATGAAATACCTATGCTTCTCACAAGAAAAAGCAGAAGAGAATCCTGAAAATGAAAATAGCCCACCTTTAGTGGAGGAAATAGCCATCCCTTCAGTAAGTGAACTTTCTAAAGCAGGGGTAAAATTTGTTGCTACAATTGGAGGAATCACAAGCATAAGTTTCGACGTTAAAAACATGACATTTTATTTACCTACAATCAACCTAGACGTGAACACGGAGGTAATTTTAAGAAATTTAGTAGCGTATGAGGCTTATAACGCGTCAGGGCCATTGGTTTTTACTCGTTACACGGAGTTAATGAAAGGGGATTATTGACATGGAAGAGGATGTAGGTAGCATTGCTTAGAAAAAGAGGGATTGTATTGAACCGTTGTGGAATTCGATGAGTAAATCAGTGAAGTTAACAAAATTTGAGTTGTTGGATAAAGTGATTGAGGATGTTAACAAGTTTTATAATGGAAGATGGAGGGTGAAAATTGGGAAATACATGAAGCATTATGTGTTTGAATCATGGCAGTTTCTCACATTCTTGGCTGCGATTATGTTGATGACTTTGCAAGCATTTTGTTCAGTCTATAGCTGTGCTCGTGTATTCCGTATTCAAAGCTCTAGTAAGTAACAACAACAATATACCCAATATAATCTCACAAGTGGTTCTTAGTCAAACCGTACCCCTAACTTTGTGGGATAGATATGTCGTTTTCTTACTGTTTCTCATATTTGGTGTATTTTTTTCTCCCTTTTTACGATGTCATTGGAATACGAGACCTTTATTCTATCACGTGCTTAAACAACTTTTAACTTGATACAATGTTATATTATGATTTTCCAAGAAGAAAAGAATTAGCAGAACTCTAATTACATGTGAGTTTAAAGCAAACGGTTATTGTTCTCACAAACAGAACTACGAAAACGGCAAAAAACAAACAAATATGGACGTAATGAGAAATGTCCCAACTAGTGTGCTATCTTCAGTTTCCAATAAAAAGAATCTTTTAAATGAGAATCATGCTGTTGCTAGCTTTTCCATTAATTAAATCGTAAAATTCGTAAGAAGCTTTTTAACTGTAGTTATGCACATTTTCAAACATAATTCTAAATTATTGTTCTCTCTATTCCATATTAGTTGTCCACATTACTAATTCAAGAAAATATTAATTAATTTTTTTCTATATTATCCTTGCAATTAATTCATTTAAAAGTGTTCACATTTGTTTACGAAATTCTCAACAAGTTTTTTTAAGAGTTGATCAATAAAATTATCATCTTATTTATGATTTCTTAAGCACGGTGCAAAATAAAAAGTGATCAACTAATATGGGACTGAGGAAGTAATATACGATATTTTGGTCAATTTATAAATACCTAATATTTTTTATCTTTAATCCTAATAGTTAATCAACTTCAAGGATCGTCATGCTAAATCCTTTGAATGCTTTAAATTATTATGTCAAGTTTATAGTTTTGAGGCTTAACCTTGTGCCATGACTCGAGGAGATCAAAACAGGATAGAAATAATCTTTCTGAAAATTGACTTATTTTTTAATTTTTAATTTTAATTTTTTAATGTAAAAATTGACTAAAGATCAGTAAAGCATGTGATATTTATCATATAATGTCTTTTAATATTTTATGGTTGGAGAATCGAACTCTCAGTAATAAAATAAAATAAAAATTCAGATAATTAATCAATTAACTGGGTCATTAAGACTTTCTAAATCACAGTGTTAGCAAAATTAATATAAATACTAGTAATATATTGTTTTGGTCACAAATAAAGTTGGTCCATTGCATTAATGAAATATTACCAACTCTAGCCGAAAGTCCCATACTAACTTCACAACTAATTGTCCTCTCAACTACTCACTCACTGATCATTTTTACATGTCCATTATTTTAAAAAATAGATTTTATTTTTATTTACTATTTTTAAATATAAAAATTTATTATTTTTCTCATATTTTATTTTAGCATTAATACTTATTTTCTAAATTGTTTTTAAAGACTTTATACTAAAAATTAATTAATAAAAATAGTATGATAAAATAGTTGTGTCAATTATTATTTTATTAATAGATGTCTCAAATTTAAATATGACAAATAAAAATAAATAAAGAAAGTCATACATTAGAAAAATCAAATAATTACATTTTTCCCCTCTTCGATAAAAAAAAAATATCTTTTTTCGTAAATTAATTATATGTTACAAGCATCTAAGGATAATCTCCTTTCGGTAGATAAAATTTCACCTACAAGATACACCATGTGATACATTACAAACATTTAAATGATTCAAACAAATAGATCACATTAGTATATCTTATTTATTCATCATAACACTTTATTCATGTACTGATAAAATTATATCACATGTAAAAAGTCACTCAAAAAAGTTCAATGAATTAATTATACAATAATATATACATCTATGATCTGAGGAGATAATAATAACAATAATAATAATAATATTATTATTATTATTATTATTTTGGGTCAAAATTTGAACCCAACTACATCTTACGTTATCCCTCCAACGTAAATGTCACCATTACTAAAATCTTCAGAGACCAGTCTTTTAACGATTTCGAACTAGTCTTAGAAAATATATACTTAGTTTTATGACAATTTATTTGTCTTCGATTGTGGCGGCAGAAAGAAAAATATACCACAAGCTTTTTCATTTTGCTATATATTACCTAATTTATCTATTTAGATGTCAGTGTACTGGTTTTTCTCTCAATTGTTGAAAAGTATATATTGGCAAATATATTTCAAAAAATATATTGTGTACCTGAATACTAAATGACATATATGATAATGTAAAATATATTAAATATGTTGAGATTTAATTTGAAAAATATCTTAAAACGTAAAATAAATATCTTTCAGCAAATCCAACTTTATAGTAATTCCAAATTAATCAACAAACTTCTTCGATCTTTGGCTGGACAAGTATTATTGAAAAAATCATTATACTTCTACGTTAGAAAAAAGTATTAGTACTATATAGACACATTTTTCATTGTTCAAAACCTTAGATAGAAACAAGGTTCTTTCATTTTCTTCTAAGAAAAAGGATTTTGGATTCTAACTAAATATGATACAATAGGGACCAGGAAATTAATTATTTGGGCTTTCCATTATGAAAAATTCAAAATATGTATAATTTGAAAATCTGATTTAAATTATTCTTATCGTAACAGATTATAAATAAATCATTTCAGTAAAAAATTGTAATTATATTCCTCTATTTATAAAATAAAATTTCTCATAAAACACTTATATATGTATTCCTCCATGCTAATAATATAGATACTAATTAATAAATTAAATTATTTATTTTATAGGGAAAAGAGTCTGAAAAATACTTTAACTTTGGCCGAAATTACTGTTACGATACTAAATTTTATGGAGGACCTTTTACCCCCTGCATTATTTAAGTGTATTTAAAAGGTATATACGTGCCCACGTGGACATGTTATTATTTATATTTATGAAATATTTATGATGTCCACGTGGGCATATATATACCTTTAAAATACATTATTAAATAGTGTAGGGGGTAAAAGGTCATTTCCAAAGTTTGATATCATTACTGCAATTTCGATCAAAGTTCAAATATATCTCAGACCATTTTCCCTATTTTATATAAAGGAAGGAACATATGTCTAACTGTATGGTTATTAATCGATAGTATATATCACTCAGGAGCGAATTTATAAGTAAAAATTAGGACAGATAAATTTATCATATCTTTATAAAATTATATATTTTATGTATATATATTTTTAGATATAATATTAGTTATTGACATTTATGCAATACCAATACTAAATGATCCTCTTAATTGAAGATTGACCAGGGATCAATTCTACTAAACTACTTTTCCCCATCTTTTAGATTTGAAGGTTGACTAGGGATCAATTAATACTAAACTACTTTTCCCCCATCTGTTAGCTTTGAAGGTTGACTAGGGATCAATTAATACTAAACTACTTTTCCCCCATCTTTTAGATTTATATCACTATCTATCCTAGCACTCTTACTTAGATTTTTTATTATGATAATATATTATATACTTAAACGTATATATATCTACCAACAGGTGTTCTGATAGAGTAGTAAGTACTTTTCCATTTTTAGTTAGAGATTTTGAATTCAAAATCTCCTCAAAATGAAATTGTATTTATTAGTGATTTTCTCGAAACTTTTTGAATCGAATAAATCCTACACATCTTGAACCTTAATTATGTACTTTTTCAAACGTGATTCTAGATTATAATATACAATAATGTTGACCATATACATCATGCATAATTTAAATTTGACCCTAATCTTTGGTCTACTTCAGAGATATCGTCATGCTAAAGACTTAGAATGCTTAAATTATACTAATATATAAAATTATATATTGGACTCGTTATTCAAATAGTTCGAGGCTTAGATCTTGTAAGTAGTATTTCAACATTTTGGTGGACAAATGGCATTATTTGTATAAAAAGTGGCAACTCAAATGAATGGCTGGCAATATGCATGACAAATATTTCACAAAAACAAACCACCTGTCATTATTTGAACTCTCTTTATAACACCACCTATAAATAGGCATTTCGTTCCATGAGAATGCACCAAAAAATATTTTCTTTTCTTTCTTTTCCATAATTCTCTCTGTTTTTAGATTTCTTTCATACATTTTTCAATTAGCCTTTGCCTTAATTTCATCCTCCTACTTGCTAGTATTAATAATTTCTTCTTAGATTAGAACACTATAATTTCGTCTTAGAACAGTGTCCAGCATGACTTTTACTCAGAGTCGTTTAAAAGGCTCTTTATAAAAATAGACTAAAAACAGAAGAAAAAAAAAAACATGTGATATTTATGATACCATTATATAAAGTTTATCAACTTCTAATATTAATATTTTTTTATGGGTTACAAATAAAGTAGGCCAATTGCATTAATTAAATATTACTAACTCTATCAATTTGTAGGGACAGACTTATAACTGGCAGGTCTTAATATAGAGGAGAGTGTGCAATTTCACTTCAATAAAATTCATTCAGTTTCCAAAACAAACACCATGGTTTCCGGCGACTGTACTTCGTTCGGCGGTGCTATTACTCCGATTAGATTGACCCTTACCCACTCCCGGAGTTGCATCAAACAGCTGAAGCATTACTTGCCGGTTTTCTCCGAAATCTCCTCCTCATCGGAGCAAATCGCCGGCAGTGAAGATCTTTTAACTGAAATATTCCTCCGATTACCCCCAAAATCTCTACTTCGTTTCCAGTGCGTATCTAAACACTGGCTTTCTCTTATTTCTAATACCCATTTCCGTCGACTCCATACTCGTCGGAATGCTACCTCCTCTGCCTCCACCGTCGGCATTTTCTTGTGCCGACACCCAAATTATAATTTTCTTGCTCTTAATGAAGAACGAATATCTGAAATGGGTCGGATTTACGACTGTTTATCCGATTTGCGTGGTAGCAAAGTTGTGTGTAATATCAATTCTTGTAATGGGCTTATATGCGTTGGTTTTAAATCGGATGATGCTAAGATTGATTTTTATATTTATAATCTCACAACCGGTCATCAGAGGTATATTCCGGTGCCGGATACTATGGTAGTGAAAAGTATGAACTTAGCATTCGATCCCAAGATTTCCGACGATTACTATGTTGTTTGCGTTTGGTTCTCTGTTTCTGAAAATCGACTCTGTTTCTCTGTGTTTTCATCTGGATCTGGGATTTGGAGGCATTCTAATGAGCACTGTAATAAAGTAGATTTATGCAGCTATGGTGGCGTTTTCTGGAAAGGGGCTGTTCATTGGTTTAGCCAAACAAGCCCCTTTTTGTGCTTGCAAGTTGATACCTGCGTCTTTAAATCAATGCCTAGCACCGATATTCCTGAAGGACAGTGGTACAGAAACATCGAGTATTTCGGAGAATCGGGTGGTCATTTACATCTTATTGAGATTCATAAGCCTCAAGATATAGAGTTTGATGTTTTGGAACTGAAGAGTGATTATTCTTGTTGGTTTGTGAAGTATCGAGTGAATCTTGAATTTTTGACCAATTTGTATCCAATTATGGTGAATCAAGAAGTGTATCCTCCTGAAGATTATAACTTTCCATATGCATTCAGTACCCTCTGTTTTCTAACAGATGAAGAAAACAGAGCAAGGGTATTGATATCACTTCCAGGGAAGATTGTTGTGTTTGATATACATAATGGGATGGTGAAAGAGCTAGCTGATATACAGCCTCATTCTTTCAGAAATTTCATTGGTGGTGCACGGTATGATTGTTTTGATGCCTACAAATATGTTGAGTCACTCGCTTTTGTTTGAGTTTCTTGTATTCCTATTGTTTTTTTTTCTAGGGTTCAATAAAATGATTGACATCTAATATGCCCTGTTTTCTGATATTCAAATTAATGGAGTTTGAGTACCCTAATTAGTCTGAAGATCTCAATTGGTTTCATCTTCGGAGGGTGGTCATCACACGAATGACGTGAGATTGATCTTCCTTCCAGACTAATGTTAAAAGGAAAACTCTCACAGTGATGATGGTTAATGAGACGGATGCTTCTTATAATGTGTGAGCAATCTTTATTCCTTTGAGCTAGTTTTTAGTGCGTGAGTTAGACTCAAAATTTAATTTCATAGAAACACTGACGATTAATCGCCAAACCAATTAGTATCTAATTGTTAAAATAATTTACATTTCAATTTAAAAATAATCAATTTATTAGGTCATTTTTTAATTAAAAAAATGTATCATTACATCTAAAATAATTGTATGACCAAAGATCTCATTTCCTTCTAGAATGAATTTTCATTTCACGTGATGGTGAAAGTGAAACATGGAGAAAATGTGGCCGCATATTACATTTTTTTCTTGTCCACAACTGTAGGGACGTTTCAAAAAAGGACCACTTTTGGTACACAATTCTGAAATGAATTGCCATAAAAAATGTACGAAGTAATTAATTACATATAGTCCTATCAAGCTACTTGCACTAACTACTAACCATTTCAATTATTATTTCATGGATGAATGGGTTTCTTACTCCACATTCATAGGATACAACTTTATACCAAACAAAGAAAATTAAATACTCTCTTCATTGTTAATTTATTCGTTGATTTTAATTTGATATGAAAATTTTAAAAAATATTAGAGTTTTTTAATTTTTTTTAATCTTAATTTAAATATATTATGTAAAAAATTAAAGAACAATACATATTTTTTAATGTTGTTTGTAGTGATTAGTGAATAGTGATATCTTGATGGAGTAGAATTGTTTAATACTCTAATAAATAAGACAAATATGAGTTTGGTAGTATATTGTCACGGACTTAGAGTTAGTGGCGGGACGTGACAATATACAGTATATATCAAATTTCCTTCTAGAATGAATTTGCATTTCACGTGGTGGTGTAAGTGAAACATGGAACCAACGAGGTTGTGCTGGAATAGTAACTGCTTTTTTATTCTTGATAGAGTCGAGTCTCTTTGATTACGAAGTTATTTTTATTAGATAGCGCTTTATTGATAATATGAAATTTTTCAACACAAATTTAAATTTAATCAGATATTAATGTAGATGATAGACAAAAAAAAAAACGTGTGCCCATCAATGATAGTAACTTTTTTTCTTGTCCAGAAGTGTAGCGACGTTGAAAAAAGGACCACTTTTGAGACACAATCTTGAAATGAATTGGCGCAAAGAGTATACTAATTAATTAATTACATACTGTCCTATTATATACGTTTAATTTCAAGCTACTTGCACCGGCTGTTAACCATTTCAATTATTTCATGGATGAATGGATCTTCTGACTCCACGTTCATAGGATTTAACATAAATGTACAAATATACTCACACACACAAAATATTAAACTCTATTCGTTTTAATTTATTGGTTCATTTTGATTTGATACAAGTTTTAAAAAATAAATAAGAAAAAATAAATTAAACAAAGAGAATATAAATTATTCTTGTTACATCACATGCGCGGCCTCAAATTATTTGGGTTTCTTTAATGTTGTTTGTAGGCAGTAAATCAGTTTAAATAAGACAAGTATGACTTGGGTAGACTACTTATATTATAAAAAAATAAATATAAATAACGAATGGGCTAATTTAGCGACTACTTATTATAAAATTCTATCATGTATGAGTGATTAAGCGATAAGTTTGTAGCTGATTTAAATTCTTTTTAATGATGGATGAATTTTGTAATATGTATAGTGTTCTGGGGGCCTTCATTTAATCACATGTATCGAATAGTACTATGAAATTATTTGCATTTCATCCTTTGGGAAATCAGATCATTAATATAACAAGATATTTAATTTGTGTTTTCAATTCGATGTTTGGAGTTCAACTAAATTCGAAGCACGCATTACAGGGCCTATTTGGAGGGTGACATTTTCAACAAGATTTTCTTCATACTTAGGACTCAAACCTGAGACATTTTATTAAGGGTGGAATAATCCGCCACTACGCCACAACACATATTGATATATAACCACATTCATGAAGATACACACGTGAAACGTGCAAACATTAAATTATATATTTTCTCTTAGGTCAAATTCACATAAAGAGAAGAAGATATTTTCAAACTACTGTTCTTAAAACAAAATATAGGAAAAAGCAAAAAGCAATAGAAATAGGATAGATAATTAGCGTCATTAGCGTTTTTATTGACGGCGTAATAAAAGAATATATGCTCATTAAGATAGCACTTAAAACTTGATCTTATCGGTGTTAAATGACAAAATCAAGTCTAATCTCATCATTCTTCAATTTAATAATGATAATAATAATATATACTTATTTGAGTACTCTTAACTTGTACTAATTAAATAAATAAATAAAAAGCAAACATCATCAGAACACGTGAAAGATTAATTATATCCTTTTTAAATGTAGACCATCTTTGAATAAATAATGAAGAGTAAGCTATTGTGCACAAGGGATCAATTATAAAGTTCTAGAAAGAATATTTTAGTATCGAACACTATACTGCTATGTCTCTCATATTTAAATCGTGCAAATATAATTCGTTCAAACTTAGACGATTTGCGCTTTTTGTATAACAAGACCTGAAATTTCTAACGGTCGTTTGGTAAAGTGTATAATAATAATATTAAATAGAGTGTGTTAATAATGTTTGTATTAGCAAAGCATGTACTAATTATACATAGATTATTTTTATGCATTGTTTGGTTTGATCCATTAAAAATAACATGTATTGCATAAAAAAATTATTTACAAAAAGACCCTTCATTATAATGATGGAAAAGATGTAAAGAAAGTTTTGAGGGACAATTAGGTCTTTAATCATACTGGTGCATGCATTAAAATCATTGACTAACATAAATAGCTAAAATTGACATATAAGATAACTTATCAAAATATTTAAAAATAATATTCTATGGATCTTGTTTATGCACGACAAATAAACGTTTTATTGCTTTTATTAGTTCGATTTTTCAATTAACAAATTATGAAGGATTAACAACAAATCAAAAATTAACATTACTTTAGCGAATTGAATTATGATTCATTATTTCGATTTAATTAACCCGTCCATTTTGACCGAAAACAAACATCGGGTGGATTATAACTTAGTCTCTTTTTATATATGGGAAAAACTATTTAATTAGACATAGATCACTATCATATATACTAATTTTACCTCTAGTTTCAAACAATTATTTATATTACCACTTTTAATATTTTACACCATATATTTTAAAAGATACAATCAGATATACAAATCCATTAAAAATGGAATTGATTAATTATCTTTATATTTAAACACCTAAATTAATGGTGAATTAACATAAAAAAATTCTCTCTAATCAACAATTTCTCTCTTCCAAATAAAATTCTCATTATTCATCAGTATCTATCATCTCCACCCTCACGTCCTCCACGGCTACCACCATCTTTTTCTTCTTTCTTTCTCTCAAATTACGTTTTAATAGCAAATTATCAAAATTGAATATTGGCATTCAAAATTATTTGTAGAAATTTGTAACTTAGTTTCATTATTCTCATGTATCTAGAATAAAGTTCTCCCTTTTCATATATTTATGATAGAGTTTATATCGTTTTAAATTTCAATTTTAAAAAGTTTTACGAATTAGGTTCTACATAGTATGATCTTGTTGCTATTTATTCCGTCATGGGTGACCATTTCCAAAATTGAATGATTCTCAGTAAATGTACAACACATTAGCATTAATATACAATATGTTTATGAGATATGAACTTTATAGTTTTGTTTTCTCTCTAGGTTTTTCATTGCAGTGTTGAATCTCTATTCGCTAACATTCAAGCTGAGAATAGATCTAAGCACAGAAACGACCCAATATAAATGGAAGAACTACGCGAAGTTCTACTTACCAAAACAAATCACTAAACCCAGTTACACATCTAGTGCAAGATGTTGTTTCTAACTCATCTTCTTAAAGGATACAAACCCAGAAAATTAATAAAACATGCATCTGGATCTTTTTTACCCGTCAGATACACGTATCTCAATTTTTTAACCCTTGGATACATGTATTCAAAGGCCAAAATCTATTAGAGTTCTTAAGTAATACTCAATTACTCCTTTAATTAAGGAAAATAGTAATACACATCTATTTCAAAATTAATAAAAACATGTATTTTGTTTGATCTTTTTTACTGGTCAGATACACATATCTCGATTTTTTAACCCTCGGATACATGTATTCAAAGGCCAAAATTTGTTAGAGTTATTAATTAATACTCAATTACTAGTTCAATTAAGGAAAACAGTAATACACATCTATTTCAAAATTAATAAAACATGTATCTCGATCTTTTTTACCCGTTGGATACACGTATCACAATTTTTAACCTTCGAATACATGTATTCAAAGGCCAAAATTTGCTAGAATTCTTAATTAATACTCAATTACTACTTTAATTAAGGATAACAGTTACACATATTTAATTAAAAAATAATAAAACATGTATCTCGCTTTTTCTAACTATCAGATACAATAAATGTATCCAAATACCGAAATATAGTATAGGAAGTAATATTCTAAATTAACATGAATCCTAGTAATTAGGACCAGTGGGATTTGTGTAGTTATTAATTCAAGTCATTTAATTCATTTAAATAAAGCTCAACTCATCCATTTGATACCTTTCGAAAATTCTTGTTGGGCTTTCATGATTCTCGTACAAGTCGGATCATTCTGCTCTAAACTGAACAGACCACTTTTGCCAGCGGCTTAATGGGCCACTCAGTTCTTTTAGGCCCGTTAGCAAATATCTTTTGAAAAATTGGATCTACATTAAGTTCATAATAATCACATTTACTTTTGATCACCAAATGACTAAAATTTATTAAATTAAGTTTTGTTTATCATTTGAAAGGTAGTCTTGACGCAACGGTAAAACTGAATGGGAAAAGGGTCTCATATACCCCTCAATTTTGTCATTTAGAGTTAATATACCCCTCGTTATTAAAGTGGCTCATATATATCCCTACTTATATACAAATGGCACACATATATACCCTTTTCCTCTAACAGGAGTGAAAAATAATAATTTTAGTTTACTTTTTTAATTTCTTTTTAAAAAAGATATAATCCCATATGGATATATTTAATCCTCCTCAAACATTTTTTTTTTGACTTTTTTTTGTTTCAATGACTAATTTATTTATGTTTCACTAATATTCTTGTAAAATTTATTATAGATGACCCAATTTTTTTCTTCAAATATAAAAAATAAATTACAATATAGCCAAAAAAATAGTTTCAAATTTTTTTCTTTACACTAAGGAATGAAAGAAAAAATAAAATAAGAATAAGAAACTCAAATAATGATAATCAAAGAAGTCAAAAAATAATTTATGTATGAAAAAGATTAAAATATACCTTGAACTTTGCTAGAAGAATCATATATACCCCTAAATGATTTTTTTTTTAAATTAAAAGTCAAAAATATAAATTTAAAACTAATTTTTTCACTTCCGTTAAATGGAGGGTATATGTGAGCTCATTTTGTAACGGTAGGGGTATATGTGAGTCGTTTGTATAACAGTAAGGGTATATATGAGTCGTTTGTATAACAGTAAGGGTATATATGAGTCATTTTAATAACGAAGGGCATATTAGTTCCAAATGACAAAGTTGAGGGGTATATCAGGTCATTTTCCCAAACTGAATACATGAGTTGTGGTGTAGTTGTGACACTGCTCTACCCTTAACCAAAGATCTTGAGTTTAAGTCTTGGATATGAAAGAAAATTCTATTGGGCCACCCCTGAATGAATTTTGCAGTGCACGATCCGAGTTTAATCGGAGCTCTAACACGGACATCCAACAGTAGGTGGGAAACTAAAAAAAATAAAAAAATCTGATTATTAAATAGGTGGGCTTCCATTTGATTTGAGAGTAGTGAAAGTTTAGTCGATACGTTGAAAGTTGTTTCCACCCAAAAATCTTATCTTCTTCTCCAGCATGTCATATGGTCCATTTGTTATGTCGAAACAAAAAATATGTGTTTTTTAGTGGCTGAAATTGCAATTACACTTTATATTCAAAGTTGAGATATTTACACTATACACAACAATCCATAATAAAAACAATTTAATCTTTATTTGTTATAATTTACAATCAATATACAATAGATAATCAATGAGAAATTACTATTTAATTTTTATGTACATCGGAGATCGATGGCCATAAATAGTTATGGCTAGGCGGATGAAAATATTTTTTTAATTCGATTAGTCAAAACTTTAAGATTTCTTAAAATTGTACTTCTTTAAAAATTAAATAAGCCGTGTGGTTTTTCCTTAAACGAGTTGTGAACAATTGAACAATGGAAAGAACATTATAATATATGGAATATTGTTGCTGAATTGATTCTGAATTTTGGACAAAATGACAAATACTAGTTAGGAAAAATGTACAGAGTAATTATTATAATTAATTGAACAAGCAAAGCTTTGATTTGAACATTCGGCTTATATTACTTTATTTTTTAAAAGACAAATAGAGAATAATTAAAAATTAGTTACAATATTGTTAATCACTTCAAGGAAGAGCCATTTGTAAATACGTCTTGCTTTGGCATTTATTTATGTATGTACAATTTTTATTCATTTAAACTTTTAAGATAGGAACAAGTCAATTTCGATTTAAATAAAAAAAAATTGAAAAGCTTCAATTACAAGGTAGGATTTACCAACTCCAAAGGCATCAACATATAATTACGACAGTCAAATGTATACTAGCATAAAATATAAGTTTTTTTATTTTTCAACTTTTGTTGAGCAGCATGACCTAAGATACAAGTGGATAATATTGTTTTGGTCATAGACTTGCCTGCTCATATAATTTTCCAATTGATAAAACAATGAAAACTATCCAATTCTAGCCGAATAAAAATAATTTATTTGAATACAAACCATGCTATAACTTTATTATTATTATTATTATTATTATTATTATTATCAATAGAGGAGCAAATAAATAGTCATTAATATGGATACATTGAAGTTAACCTAAAAATGACAACATAACATTACAAAGTTTGAAATTGTGTAGGCCAAGTAGCCGTTATCTGTACAATGAACAGTCAATAGAGTAAGGGCCCGTTAGGCCAAAATTATGAAATTTGAAGGAAAAATAAGTTTTATTGTCAAAGCGAAAAATAATATTTTAAAACTAAAATTATGTTTGATCAAGAATACAATTTGGAGTAATTTTTTTAATCAATGTGAGTGATTTTGAGAAAAACATTAGCATTTTTTGGTAATATTTTTATACTCAAAATGATCGTTAAGAGTAAAAGATATTTATAATGAAACGGCCACAAGTCTTTCGTAACCACTCAGAAATCACTACTTCGGTGAAATATATATTGATACTTTATGTCTTGAGTTTTATAGATCAACAAATTTTAATAATGACTTTATTAGTGTACTTAAGCATATCTCCATTTTCTAAAGTTTAATTATGGATTTCACTATAGCTAGACAGTTACTTGAAACCTACTCTAGTTAAATTACTCAATTAATTGGTCAAAATTCTTCATGCCAATAACATTTGGTTCATGGACTAGGAGTTGCATTAGTAAAGTAGATTTTTAAAACGGAAACAAATTATCATATGTATAAAATAGAGTTTTTATAGTTTAGTGGTCAATGAACTAAAAGAAAATTTATAAGATCTCATATTTAACTCCATTAGCTATAACATATTTGTATAAGTATATTCAACTTTGGGTGAATAAAATTATTCAAAATAGTTATGGAGTTGTGTGCTGATTAAAAAAAAAAAAATTAATTATAATTTATGTGACACTTTTGGTTTAATCTATTTAATAAAGAATACTATCCTTTATATTAAATTAACTTAACTTTAAATTTTTATTTTATATTTAATAAGATAATTTATAGCCAAATAAATATTTAATACTTTTCAAATCACAATTTTCAGAAGTCATTTTCTAAAAAAACTTGTTCCTGTTCTTTTTTAGCTTTCTACCTCATATTCTGTATTCAATCACATTATTATCCGATTAAATTTGAACTTACTTCGAAACACGTCAAATTGAAATGGAGGTATAATATGGAGTTTTATAGTATTGAGTACTTATATATCCATAGACAACTGTCGTTTTACAACCAACCAAAATACGGAATCGAACAAGTCCACCACCTTCTTCTCTTCTCACACGTCTTTGCAGTTTGCACTATGTTTTTTCTTACTTTTTTAGTATAAAAATTAGTGTCTTACTATAATATATAAACTATATACAATAAACCAAGAAGACAAGGTATATGATTACCCTTTCAGCTTCCTTCCCTTAAAAAAACCATCTTCTTGTACTATTGGATATTTGTTTGGTGGATAGCCACATATATCACACAAAAACTCAAAACCCCAACAAGAATTCTCTGAAGTTGAAAACTTGCTAGTCCCACAAATTAAGGCAGTCATGTCCTACACAAAAATTAAGTCAATTCCTCTGACTGTTGCATTTTCCTTGCTCTTAGTATCTGCACTCTCACTTTCATTCGCTCTGGTTGATGGTAAGCCATTGTTTTTTTTCTTGAAGTTGTAATCTTTTTACTAAATTGGGTCTCTAATTCCTAGGATTGTTCTTGTTTTTGCCTTAAAGTTGTAATCTTTTGCTAAATGGGGTGCTGATTACTTAGGATTGTTCTTGTTTTTTGCCTTAAAGTTGTAATCTTTTACTTAATGGGGTTGCTAATACCTAGGATTGTTCTTGTCTTTCCTTAAGGTTGTAATCTTTTGCTTAATGGGGTTGCTAATACTTAGGATTGTTCTTGTTTTTTCTTTAAGTTGTAATCTTTTACTAAATAGGGTGTTAATACCTAGGATTAGTCTTGTTCTACCCTAAAAGTTGTAATGTTTTACTAAATGGGGTTGCTAATTGGCTAGGATTATTCTTGTTTTTCCCTTAAAGTTGTAATCTTTTTTGCTAAATTAGAGTTGCTAATTAGCTAGGGTTGTTCTTGATTTTCCCTTTAAGTTGTAATCTTTTACTGAATGGGGTCACTAATTACCATAGCTGAATTCTTGTTTTGCCTTAAAGTTGTTATCTCTTTATTAAATGCGGTTACTAATTACCTAGGATTATTCTTGTTTTGCCTTGAAGCTGTTATCCTTTTACCAAATGGGGTCGCTAATTACCTAGGATTATTTTGGTTTTCTCCTTAAAGTTGTAATCTTTTCCTAAATGGGGTGCTAATTTCCTAGGATTATTCTTGTTTTCCCCACTGTTTCTTGTGAGTAGGTGTTGTGAGTGAGCCAACTTATGGCGTGGTTTCTTCAGTAAGTAAAAGGTTTCTGGCTGAGGACAATGCTACTGGAAACGCATCTCTAGTACTGGCTGCTGAAAGAACCCATAGAAGAGATCCACTTGAGGATCGGAGTTACTATACTGGTGGATGGAACATCAGTAACAGTCATTATTGGGCTGTAAGATTTCTTTTCATCCCTTCATCTCATTTATTCTGTTGAAAATTTGGTTATTATTTCTAACATTGGTCGAAGGTTGGTTCAAAATCTTCACATTTGATTATTCTTATGGTTCTTTTTAGCATCGCTTTGGGTGTTTCAGTGATTGTTCATATGCATTAGCAATTGGGAAATGTGATTGTGCATCTCCATATGGACGAAAAATTCTAGTTCTGATAAGAAATGACTGAGCGAGAGAGAGAATATGACCTTAATAATTCCTGTAATTTAACATCCTTGTACCTTGTCATGCTGTTTTACTCTTAAACTCTTTAGAGACTGGCATATGCCGGATTCTTGACTTAACAAATTACACTCACAGCTGGATTTTTATAGGAGTCTTATTTTACTTTTTACTCTTGGAAATGGATTTCACTTAAAGATGAATTTCTCATTGTAAGGCCATTACGATTTCAGTTTCTTAGATTTGTTGCCAGCCTCTATTGCTTGTTAACTTCATTCAAACAAAATTTGTAGAATTTCTCAGGATGTTCTCAAATGTGTTTTCTGGTTGTTATCATAGATGCCAATATGCCATGTTTTCAGTCATCTCTTCAATATTTTTAGCTTATATACTTGACTACCTAGTGACTATCTGATAAAAAACTTTTCTTGATACAGTCAGTTGCTTATACTGGTTCCCCTCTTTTCATCATTGCTCTATTTTGGTTTGTGGCATGTGGCATTTCCTTGCTCCTAGTTTGTATCTGTTGTTGTTGCTGCCGGAGAGGACGTTATGGTTATTCTCGAACTGCTTATGCACTTTCTCTTATTTTACTCTCCGCATTCACCATTGCTGCAATGTAATCATTCTTTCTCTCTCCATCATCTCTTTTTCATTACAAATCGATTCATTGTATGGATTTATCACTAATGTCTGCATTGGTATATCAGAATTGGTTCTATTTTTCTGTATACTGGACAAGGGAAATTTCATGACGGTACAAAACATACATTGGATTATGTTGTGCAACAAGCAGGATCAACAGTTGACAATTTAAGGAATGTGTCAAACATTCTGGCTGTTGCCAAGCACACTGGAATTAGTCAAATTTTTCTACCTCAAAATGTTCAAAACAACATTGACAAGGTTGACACCAAGATTAGCTCGGCTGCTGAAACTCTTGAAACGGAAACTGAGAAGAACAAGAAGAATATCATGATTGTCTTAGACTTAGTGTAAGCACTTCTTGGTTAATTCCTGTGAACTATAGTGAACTTCTGATGTCTTACCAATTGCCATGCTGGTATGCATTGCAGGAGGCGAATTCTCATCATTGTTGCTGCTGTAATGCTTGGTTTGGCTGCTCTTGGTTTCTGTAAGTTCTATGCTTTTTCAAAGTTAATACTCCGTTGTACATATTGACTGACAATTATCTTGTTGACAATCTGCTGCAGTGTTATCTATACTTGGTCTGCAGTTTATTGTATACATGTAAGTGTTATTACTAGAACAAATACTTCTCTTGATAACAAGGAACTGATTATATACTTTTTGAAGTCTAAAGCACTTCTATTATTTTGCAGTCTAGTCATTATAGGATGGATCCTTGTTGCAGTCACATTTATCTTATGTGGTGCATTTCTTGTTCTTCACAAGTAAGTTATATTGAGTTGTACTGTTATCTGTCCTATCATGCTTCTACATCTCTGATGTTTGAACCCATCCATGTCAACCTTCCAGAACAAAATAAAAAGATCGAAAAGACTAATAAAAAGAGGAAAACTATACCCCTTTTGCACAAATCAATACAGCTGTTACGCTGCCTCTACTAGATATTCTGAAACCTCCTTATGTAGTATTGTCTTCGACATATACGGAATTTTTAAGTGTTGCTTGGACTCTCTAAAAATGCTGCTGCACCCGTGTCGAATCCTCCAAAAATGCATAGCTTTTTGGAGAAACTGACATACACCGGACAATATTTATCAAGAGGCCGAGCAACATAGATAAGAATACATCTTTTCTTTCAATATTGGAACATATCTTTTATTTTCCACCACAACAATGCATTCTTACTTGTGTTCATAATTCTTCAAGTACAAACTTAATTTTTAGTACTGTTAGCTTCTTTTTTTGTTTGTTCAGTTATATACTTCCCTAAATTTCTAACGATAGTTTTGTCCATCTTAAGTGCAACGGGAGACACATGTGTGGCAATGGATGATTGGGTAAAAAACCCTTCGGCTCATACAGCACTCGATGATATAATCCCTTGTGTGGACACTGCTACTGCCCAAGAAACATTGTCTCAGAGCAAAGAGGTCACCTACCAATTGGTTGGAGTCACTAACACTATCATCACCAATGTTTCAAACATTAATCTGCCTCCCGGTGTTGGTTACAACCAATCTGGTCCACTGGTCCCTAACCTCTGTAATCCATTTAATTCAGACAAGACAGACCGGAAATGTGCAAGTGGTGAAGTGGAACTTAGCAATGCCACACAGGTATGTGAACTTTTTTCACTCTTACGAAAATAAACAGTGAAGATAGAATGCTGAAAAAGAACTTCTAGGGAGAACACCATGTCCATGTTTCGCAAATCTAATATCACAGTTTGCATTGAGGAAACAACCTTAATAAGAAACATGTTGAGATATTTGATACAAACTGGCAAACTGTATTCAGTAACTTCAATTGTATTAATGCAGGTTTGGAAGAATTACGTCTGCGAGGTTTCAGCAAGTAATATGTGCTCCACTGTGGGCCGTCTAACCCCTTCTATGTACGACCAAATGACTGCTGTAGTCAACGTTAGCAACGGCCTGTATCATTCTGGGCCTTTCCTTAAGGAACTACTTGACTGTACTTTCCTTCGAGATACCTTCACTGTCATTCATGACGAACATTGTCCTGATTTGAGCCGATACAGTAAGTGGATCTACATCGGTTTAGCTCTGGTCTCAGTTTCAGTAATGCTCTCACTCATTTGTTGGGTACTATATGCAAGAGAGAGACGTCACCGGAAGTATACCAAACTTGTTGATGCTACATCTGGTCAAGAATCATTAGCAGGGAAGAGCCACGGGTGATTTTTCAAATAATTTTGGACCTCTTAGTTATCAACAAAACGTTCATATATTTTCTTAGGTATATATATATAGTATGTTATTTATATCTGCAGTATTCCATGCTTTCTAATATTAACGTTTGTTTATTACAATACAAGTCGATTAGGGACTTGTAGGCATTGTTAGATGTTGTTCATACACTATCGAATCTAGATTGATGCAGAGTGTTGTGTATATCAAATTTTGTGTTTTTTATAATGTACCTCACGTTTATTTCGTGTTACTTTAAAGATTAATCAAATTGAATTTCAGAGGAAAAATAATGTCACATAAATTGTGACAAAAAGAATATATATTTTGATTTTAGGATCTATGCTTTGAATTTAGCTAGATGGGAAGAAGCTAATTAAGTAAATGGTCTAAATCAATAATTGCCTATAATTATTATTATTACTCCCTCCGTCCCATTTTATGTGGCAACATTTCCTTTTTGGTCAGTCCCAAAAAAATGTCACATTTCCTTATATGGAAAGTATTTAAAGGTACAATTCCTTTTTTATCCTTATTGGTCCCACTTAATCTTAAAATAATACTCCAATACATTTATGAGGAGAGAGAAATTGAGTCTACTTTTTAAAAGGGCAATTTGATAAACATTTCAAAGTCTTCATTTATTTCTTAAACTCCGTGCCCGGTCAAATGTTGCCACATAAAATGGGACAGAGGGAGTATTATTATTATTATTATTATTATTATTATTATTATTATTATTATTATTATTATTATTATTATTATTATTATTATTATTTTGGATTAGGTGCGTTATAATGTCCAGCCATAATTTAAGCATTTGCTCTAAAGTATTTTGTACAGGGAAAGTTGTTAGTTGGTGCCTATTACTATTAGAATAATAATTTACATTGCCAGTTTTCATGTTTAAGTGTAGCTCATGCCTAATTTTTACACCATTAGGGACCTACTAAGTTGAAATTGAAAGAATTAATTAATACTTTATTAGCACAAGATATTTGGTAGCACTCATTTCAAATTGGATCGTGAAGAGGACGTCAAAATATCCTTTTTTATTTACTTTAGGATCTTGAATAGTCTAATTAAAGGACATAATTTTAATATAAGTATCTCATTATTATTGACTAAATCGCTTAGCTTTTTCCATTTCTTTTCTATAATAACGCTGTCCTAAAACTAATATGAGAAAAGTGTTAATTAAGTTTTGGGTACACTGATCATGACAAATTGACAATATATATATAAAAAATTATTCTATCATGTTAATTTGATTTAAAACATGTAATTGGGGTGGATTCAATGTATCTATATTGGGTTCATATGAACTCGATATTTTTGACATAAAAGATAAATTTATGTGTAAAAAAATATTTAATATTAAATATGAGTTAATAACTTTAAAAATATAACAAATGCAATGTCAAAATTGAACTCATAAAATATAAATTATGAATCTGCCTCATAATAAATATATATGATACGGTAACATAATATTTTTGAAAATGCATCTTTTATGCTACTAAATATTTTTTGTTCGTTTTAATTTAGGTGAACCTTTTTTATTAGGTATAGAATTTGGGGGGTAAATAATTAAAATTGGTGCTCATAAACATGTCATAATATTTACGAGACTATAAAATGTTTGAAATTCGTATATGGTCTTAAATATGTCATAATAAATTGTGTAATTATAAAAGTATCTCGATGTTTTTTTTAAAAAATTAGGCTAATTTCAAATTTTAAAAGAGGTTATTCTTTTTATTATAAAATGCACTAAAAACAAAACAGGTCCACATAAATTGAAACGGGCACCAACATAAATCCATTTACTTTGAACATGGAAGGGAGAATTTGGACATTGAAAATGCAGAAAACAGGGGCGAATTTAGGTGTAAATTTTGGGTCACCAGAATCCGTGGTCATCCGACTACGATATATTATTTATTTAATTCTAAAAAATATATTAAATATTAGCTAAAGGAAACCATACCCAAAATGACCAGATGGTTCACTGGTCTGAGTCCCTCCTTTCAAGATTGATGTTTCTGGTTCGAATCCCAGCTATTTTGTTATATTAAAAGTTATGTCAGTACAACTTTAATTAGTAAGACATAACATAGAAGAAAATATATTTCAATTAAACTATGTCTTCTCATTTGCTCATTAATTTTTTATCTTTAAAAATTTTTGGAAATATACCCCTCGTTATAAAAGTGGCATAAATATATCTTTACGTTACAAAAATGGCTCATATATACCCTTTTCATCTGGCGGAAGTGAAAAATATAATTTTAAATTTATTTTTCTACTGTTACTTATAAAAAATCCATGTAGAGGTATATTTGATCTTTTTTCACACAAGAATTATTTTTTGATTTATTTAATTAACATTTTTTGAGATTCTTATTCCTATTTCTTTGTTTTTTCTTTCACTTTAGTGTAAAACTAAGAGAAATCAAAAGAAAGAAGTGTGAATGGAAAAAGCGAAAAAAAAAACAAATTAGAACAATTTTTTTGCGGCTACATTGTAGTTTAAATATTTTTTTACGCCTATATTGTAATTTAGTTTTTGTATCTATAAAAAAACTTTGGGGCATTTATAATAAATTTTACAATAAAATTAGTGAAAACAATTAATTTGACCATTAAAATAATAAATCCAAATCAGTCGTTGAATAAAAAAAAAGTCTAAAAAAAATATGAGAAGGATCAAATATACCCCTACATGAATTTTTTTTTGCATTTGTTAGAGGAAAAGAGTAGATATGAGCCATTTGTATGACTATACATATGAGTCACTTTCAAACGAGGTGTACATCAACTCTTAATCACAAAGTTGAAGGGTATATTAACTAGATTGTTTTCCCTACAATTTCAAATCTTATCGTTAAAATAATGATGCACCCGTCTTCTTGAAATCCTGGATTCACCTCTGACAGAAAATAACTAAATATATAAACCCACAATTGATATGTTTATATAAGAGCTAAAGAGAGCAACGTCAAGAAAAGTGAGTAGCTGGTCGAGAACATGTTTTTGTTCCCCGACCAGCCTCAAACACCAATTAATTTACAAAGTTCATAGGCACAAATATGATGTGTAAGGTGAACCTGTTCAAATCCTTCTTCATGTACTTTATTATTAAGGCGGAATGACCTGAAATACCCTTATACTTGACTCCGTTTGTTATCTAGACCCTTCTACTCACGATTTTGTTAACTGAACATTTAAAGTTATTAAAACACACTATTTTAAACCTCTTTAATCATTGACTAAGCTTATGTGGTGTTTTTTTGCTGAATCAGATCAAGAGAGTGGTTACACGCGTTTAAAAGTAAGTGAAGACAACTATTTAATTTATTTTTTTGAAAAAGAATAAAAGGAAAATATAACAATTAAAAAAAAAAAAACCCTTTCCCAATATGTTGTACGTTTCTTCTTCTTCATCCTCATAATTTCACCCAACTCCCACCATCACCACACACACATCTTCTTCAATCTCTTCCAATACTCTTACCCACAATTCTTCCTCTTTCTCTTCTCATATGCTACCTATCATTTGAGAGTTCTATAATGATTAAGAAAAAGATATTTATTTAGATTTGGGTAAAAGAGAGGGGGAAAAAGAGGTTCTAAATTATGAAATAGATGCAGATTTTAGATGGGTTTTTGAAAGACATGTTTGAGATTATTTCTAAATGTAAGGCAATTTAATTGAGAACATTTTTGAAGAGTTTTCTATAATGACCCATTTTTGGTCTCCTTCTCTTCTTTCTCTCATCCTCTATTTGAGTCACTTTATTTCTCATCAAATAGCAAAATTTATAATAAAAAACACAACAAAGCATTGCTTATCTCTAATTCCTCTTCAACGTAAAAAATTCACTAGGAAAAAAAAATGAATGATTAGTAGCAAAATAGATGGTAAATATGGAAAGAGAAGAAAAAATGAAAAGAAATCAAGAAAGAAAGGATTTTGGAGATTAGTTTGAGATTTCTTGTTAAAAAATATTAGTTGTAATAAAAAAAATGATGTGGTAATATATTTTTGATGTGGATAGTGAGGTGTTATCCACATCAGCGCGATTGGGAGACACACATGATTAGAAGGGTTTAAAATACTGTGTTTTAATAACTTTAAGTGTTCAATTGACAAAATCGTGAGTAGAAGGGTCCAGATAACAAATGGAATCAAGTACAAGGATCTCCCAAATCATTCCGCCTATTATTAACTCTACAAATTTAAATCATCATCAACACATAATTTGTAAGACCAGATGCCAAATTAAAGAATATGTTGTAATAAGGCGATTAGGACTTCCCAACTACTTAGCACACGAGAAGCTAAAAACAATGGGCCCAAGAGGAGCCAGCATGTGACAACAAACCCATATGTGGGCCTCTCTCCCATTCATTACAATTTACGAGGAAGATAAAATTACGCCAAATGAGTATATTACTATATATAATAAGTGAGAATATCTATTACTTAGCACATGACAAGTATTGAATGATATGTGCTTCATAGTGTTGTACATTTTTCTTTTATGATTGTACCTTTAAAATTTATATTATTAGACAATTTAACATCATTAATTACCTATTACTTTATTAGCCAAAAAGTTTGACCTCATTTGGGCCCATTTATTATTTATATGTTTTCAATTTTCAATATATGTTGTCTATCTAATTCTTTTTTTTCAACCTTTTATTTTAATCTTCTTGAAATTTAATTACCTATTTATTACTCTCTCTATGCACTTTTAATTGTTATGATTTCCTTTTTAGAGTCAAACTATAAGAATTTTAACTAATATTTTACAATGTGTTTTTTCATCATATTCATAGGCAGAAAATTACAATTGATAGTACTTTTTGTATAGATTTTGCATATTTAAATTTATTTTTTAAAATATCGAATTAATACAATCTGATTTAACTTTGAAAATTAGTCAAATGGACTTTCAAAAATCGCAACATGATAAATACAAGTGGACGGAGAGAGTATATTTTAGCTACAAAATATATTAGAGGTACAACTTTTTTTAAAATTTAAATTTTTATTGCGTTGACTCTTGAAATCCTATCATTGTCATGTGAATTTGAACAAATTATATATTATTAAAAGTTACATAAAAGATGCTATAAATCACAATAATTAGTAATTAAAAATATTTTTAAATCATATAAGAAATTTGGTTGACTAATTGGAATAGAATAAGTAACATGTACTATTTGAAAATAACGTCAAAATTTCTAGA
>JAJOOR010003917.1:0-56673 GCA_036250505.1 Solanum acaule | reverse complement strand
GTCCCAAATCATCAAGAATCTCAACATCACAACCAACAACAATACCAACAATAATTTCAACAACTAACAACTTTAACAACTCTAACAACTTCAACCACAACAACTCACAACTTCAACAAACACAATCAATCTTTTCTCGAAAATAAAACGAGTTTGGCATGTGGGGGAAAAGATCACCCAACACTAAAAGCTCACATACCTTGGTAGGGATCACCCCCGACGAAATCCACGATGATCTCCTTGCTTGATCTCCTCTTCTTCTCTTCTTCTCTTCTTCTTCTCTCAAAACCCTCACTCTCACTTCTTTTAAAATGGTAAAACTGATCAAAATGATCAGCCTAACACATTTATATAACCAAAATAAAAGGCTAGGGAAAAGACCAAAAAGCCCTTAATGATTCCCGGACGGATTTCCTTGTCAACTGCCCAACTTTCAAAGGTCATAACTCGCTCATACGGACTCGGAATTGAGCAAACTCGGTGGCGTTGGAAAGATCGTTCCGAGAGCTATGCAACCATAACTGGAAAAACTTCTAACTCATCATGAGCTAGAAGTTACGACTGATCAAAGTTGGCCAAAAAACTCACCTTTTCCATACTTAGCCAAATTTCCAAAACTTTAAAATTCTTTCCAAAAATGAAAATTTCCAATCCTAAGCCTCTTCAAAGCTATTTCAAATTGTCGGATGTTACACATATACTCCAGCACATCACCCAAGTACTTATGATATGGATCATTGATGTAATCAATGGTAGAGAGACTGTGAGCGGCAGTGTGAAGCTCATCTTCATCATCCAAGTCCTTTTCAAACCTAGAGAAAGAGGGGATAGGGGGGAAAAGGTGGTACATATGGAACAGAACAATATGAGAAATAATCGATGAGGTCAAATTGGGAGATTTCAAGGGCAATCACGTAAGGAGGTCGTGGTTGAGAAAATTGACGAAATTTGGTGAAAAGCTCAGAATTGATTTCATTAGATATTTGTATGATGTCTTTGGGAGTAAATTGAAGAGTAGCAGATAGAATCATGGAAAATAAGGATGGATCCTTGTTGAGTAGCCTTAACAGATCAAACGGGATGACGGTAGAGCAAGAGGTATCATACGAACGGCAGGCAGGAGGATAGCAAACTTACATGGACATGGATGAAGCCTTTTGTATTTCCTCCGAATAATAATGACACATAGCCCTTCTGATTCTGAAATTTGATTCCAACTTAGCTTCTCATTCCAAAAGAAAACCCTTACCTTAGCCCTTATCTTAGTTCCTTCGTTCGCCATCCTAAACAAAACTCAATCATAATACTACTTGTCCCCTCGTAACCCTATTTAACATAAGCTTTTTCCCAATACTATTCGAACTCTGAATTCATGTTACCTAATTTCTTTCTTTCCTAACTTTCCCCAAATATCCATAAACATATACTCGTTGCATTCTTATTTACTTGTCAAATACTTCCTAAATTTTTGAATGTGAGATAATTCAGAGTAATCGTGGAATTTCTGAGAGAGAATCTGGAAAATATTATTCAACTGAATTGATTACAATCAGAATGATGAAGGCTATATATATACACAGCTAACCAACTAACATGGTGCAATTATCTACTGTGCAACTATCTACTGTAGCTATCATGTAACTAACTTAACCAAAAATTAGAATTACTCAACTAACTCACTAACTAATCAACTAACTCATTACTATCTCCAATAGTCCCCCTCAAGCTAAATGTATTGAACACATTCAAGACACCTAGCTTGGCAAGCAAAAAATCATGTTGTGACCTTCCCAAAGCTCTTGTCAGTAAATCAGTTTGTTGATCTTTGGTATTGACATATATTGTTCTAATCAGACCTTGTTGTATTCTTTCTCGGATAAAATGACAATCGATCTCGATGTGTTTCGTTCATTCATGAAATACATGATTTGCTGCTATTTGTATAGCAGCTTTGCTATCACAATAAATATTGACAGGACCATCCATTTTGAACCCCAGTTCCTTGTACAAATTATGTACTCTGACTCTATAGAGCTTCTGGAAACAGTGTTCTGCTTCTTGGATTTCCAGGAAATTAGTGACTCTCCATACTTCAACAAGTAACCAGTAACAGACCTTCTGGTACTAGGGCAAGCAGCCCAATCTGCATCACAAAATCCAGTGAGCTGTGAGTGTTTTTCTGAACTCATAAGCAGTCCTAACCCTGGCTCAGCTTTGATATATCTAACCACCCTCAAGGCTGTATTCCAGTTAGACATTTTTGGTTTCTGCATAAACTTACTTAGGCATTGGACTAAGAAGTTATATCAGGTCGAGTGTTGGTGAGATAGAGCAGATTCCCAATCATTCTTTGGTATATGCCTATGTCTACAAATAACTTATCATCAGTGGCATCAAACTCTACACTTGTGAGTTTTATATTACACTTTAATGGTGTTGAAGAAGGTTTAGCTCCAACTAGCCCTGCATCACTAATTAACTCTAATGCATATTTCCTCTGGTTCATAACAATTCCTTTGGCTGATCTACAAAACTCTATCCCTAGGAAATACTTCAGCTCACCCTAATCCTTAATCTTGAAATGGTGATGTAGAACTTGCTTAGACTCTTGTATCAGCTTATAGTCATTCTGTGTGATCAATAAATCATCGACATAAACTAGCACAATCACCAGTGTTGAGCCTCTCATTTTAGTGAATAGAGAATGATCCAGTGGACTCTACAAGTATCCTTAGTTGGTTAGTGTATCAATAAGCTTGGCATTCCATTGCCTGGAAGCCTGCTTGAGTCCATATAAGGACCTAATAAGTCTGCAAACTTGGTGCTCCCCCTGCCTAGTAAAACCTTTGGGCAATTCCATGTACACTTCTTCAATTAAATCTCCATGTAAGAAAGCATTAAAGACATCCATCTGGTATATTATCCAATTTTCAATTGCAATAATAGTAATAATAAATCTCACAATTACCATTTTGACTACAGGAGAAAAAGTCTCCTGATAGTCAATATCTTCAGTTTGGCTATAGCCTTTAGCTACAAGCGTAGCCTTGAACCTGCCAACCTGTCCATCTGTTTTGTACTTGATCTTGAACACCCACCTACAGCCTATAGCCTTTTTACTTGGTGGCAGTTGCATGACAGTCCAAGTCCCATTATCCTTCAATGCACTAATTTCTTGTTTCATGGCCTCCACCCATCTATGGTCTTTAACAACCTCTTAAAAGGTTTGAGGTTCTGTGTCAGTAGATAAATCACTTAAGTAAGCTTGATATGTAGAAGACAATTTATCATAAGTCATGTAGTTAGCCAGTGAATATGGATGTGGGGAATCAGTCATATGAGTAACATAATCCTTCATCCAAACAGATGGATGAGACAAGTCATATGAGCAACATAATCCTTCATCCAAACAGGTTGATGAGACACTCTGGTAAAAGTTATGTGTGTTGCAACATTCTGAATACCTTGTTCACCATGGTCCATAGCTAAAACATCAACACATGTGTTCTCTGGAACCACTAATGGAACATATTCAAAGTTTGGTTGCTGAGCTGCATGGTCGACATCATTGTTAGGAATATGAGAATCAGTAAACTCAAGTGTGGCATTCAACATATCATCATCATCAACCAGTCTGTCTTGTTCCTTGAAAGTGACATCCCTGCCCACTACAAACTTCTTGAGGCTCAAATTGTATAGCACATACCCTTTTTTAGTAGATGAATATCCCATCATGACACAAGCATCAGCTCTAGGGGCAAACTTGTCATCCTTGATTAGCTTAGTGGCATAGCACAAACAGCCTATTGTTCTCAAATGGTCAAGCTTGGGTCTGGTTTTGTGAAAATTTTGATAAGGAGACTGTCATTTTAAAACATCAGTAGGCATCCTGTTTATCAAGTACACAGCAGTTATAACACATTTCCCCCAAAATCTTATAAGAATAGACCTTTGAAACCTGAGTGCCCTTGCAACCTCTAGTATATGTCTATGCTTTCTTTTCACCACTCTATTTTGTTGTGGAGTGTGTGGGAAACTACTTTCATGAATAATCCCTAAGGATGGAAATAATGTGTTGCATTCTTTGTTAAAAAACTAAGTCCCATTATCAGACCTTTCCTTCTTCACTTGTCTTTTAAATTGAGTATCAACCAGTGCAAGAAAAGATTTCATCACAACAAATACATCACTCTTGAATTTCAATAAAAACAGCCAAGTCATCCTTGACTTATTATCAACAATTGTCAAAAACAATCTAAAACCATCATGTGTACCAATTCTATATGGTCCCTATACATCAAGATGAATAAGATCAAATACATCAATTGTCATAAACATAATAACTGGAAAAGAAAGTCTAGTCTATTTTGCCGAAGGACAGACTGAACAACTACCACATTCTGTTACATCAAATTATGTATTTACTAAGGCTAATAGTTTCAACACCTTGATAGAAGGATGGCCCATACTGTTGTGCCAAAGCATGCAATCTATGTCTCTTGTCTTTGTCATCAGTACCTTATTGTTCCCATTAGCTGACTCTCCAGAAGAAAATTGACTTGAAAAGTAATACAAACCTCTTATCTCCTTACCGATCCCCTTCACCTCTCCACTGGAGAGGTCCTAAAAATGCAAAATTCAGGATAGAAACACACAGAACATTGCAATTGTCTAGTCAATTGAGACACTGATAGTAGATTATATTTGAAATTAGGCACCACCAAGACATTGTCTAATACTCCATAGCTTCATGAATGTGTTACTAGGGTAGTTTGACCATTAGGCAAGTGCACTCTCCTGCCTACATTTTTATCAAGATCATTCACATTGCTTAAATTGTCAATGTTTAACTCATATGACATGTTGCCTATCTAGTTATTCCTTCTTTTAAAAGCATTATTCCTAGTAAGGCTGGGCACCGGAACGGGTTGTACCGGTACCATTCCGGTCCGTTCCGGTCCGGTAGTATTCGGGACGGGATGGGATACATTGAACCGGTACACGGAATGGAACGGTATCATGATTTGGTATCGGTATACCGGTACCGGTTCATTCCGGTTCCGTTCCGGTCCGGTCCCGGTAAATCATTTTTAATTAAAATAAAAAATAATATTTTTGTCATTATTTACTTTTATTAGCATTTCTTTTTTGTTTATTTAATTTTTTAAAATTACAAACTTAAGTTATTTAAATTACAAGTTATAAGTATAACTTATAAACTTATAAACTTCAAAAGATTCAAATCTTTAAAACTTATAACATAACTACATAAGCTCAAAAACTTTATTAAACTTAACTTACAAACTTATATACGTAAAAATTAAAAAAAATATCTTTAAAATAAACTTAAGTAAAATTATTATAAATTTTAAAACTTAAATACTATAAACTAATATAACTTAGAAAAATAAAAAAAACATTTGTATTTTCAAAATAACTCAAAAAAATAATTATTTTTTGAAATAGCTATATGTGTCGTCCAGTTTATCCCATCCCGTTCCGTTCCGATCCGTCCCGGTTCTATCCTGGTATATAGTGGGACGGGACGGAACTGAGCCTCCATCCCGGTAGTTCCGGTTCGGTTTATCCCGGTATCAGTCAGCAACCCGGTCAAACCGTCCCGTTCCGGTCCGGTGGTCCCATTCTGGTCCGATGCCCAGCCTTAATTCTTAGCACCCAGTACAGCTACACAATCTTCATTTTTAGCAGATAAAGAGTATACTTCCATAGTATTGAAGTTACCTGCCATGTTCACAATTTCTTCAGCTTTTTCCTCCTCATTCAGCAACTTCATTATCTTTTGGTATTTGTTAGGGTTGTAGTCAGATTGTGCAGCAAAGGCATGTAAGTTAGCACGAACATAACTGAAATCATAAGCATTTCCTTGTACACCTGTTTGTCCTGCATTGACTTCCCCAAATACATCATCTCTTGATTCTTGAGAAATCTTATCCAAATGCACATTGTTAGCAACATTTTTTCCCTTGCTCGAATTCACTCCTCTAAATTGGTTATTGTACCCTTATTCTCCACCCTATCCTGATATTTTCTTCTTGAACTTCCAATCATCAAGATATCCAATCAATCGAAAACAATTATTCTGTGTGTGTCCATACATTTTATAGTGGTCACAGAACAAATTCCAATTCATTTTCTTCTTCTCTCTCCCAGCATTATACTCAACTATGTCTGCATCATTTCCTCTAGAATTATACTCAACTTTTGTGTCTCTAGAATAATTTCCCCTTCCTGTATATAATGTTATGGCTTCTATCATATCTCCACCAGTGCGCATCCTTGAAGTAACTCTCTGGCTCTCGTTTAAGATTATCATAGCATAGGTTTTGCCAACACTTGGCAAAGGGCTCATCATTAGTATTTGGCTTTGTGCATGTCCATACATGTCATTCAGCCCCATTAGAAAAGAGAATAGATGCAAATATTGGATATGATCCACATAGGACCCAAATCTATCACAATTACATGATGGTAGTGGTACGATTGCATCAAATTCATCCCACATTAATCTTAATTTGGTAAAATAAGCTGAAACTGATGAACTACCTTGATGAATTGTACAGATTTCCTAATGAAGCAGGTAAATCCTTGATCCATCAACCTTATCAAATCTCTCTTTCAAATCTGCCCACACGATTGAAGCATCTAAACCATAAACGATCCCACTCAACAACTCCTTTGAAATTGTGTTCATAATCCATTCTAAAACAAAAGCATTGCACTTCTCCCACTGTTCTTCTAGATCTGGCCCATAATTGCTCCGTTCACATGTTCCAAGTACAAAACCCAGCTTACTCTTTGCCCTGAGATTGATCATCATGGATCTACTCCATAGCGAATAGTTTTCTGCTCCGGTGAGTTGAACAGTGGTTAAAACACTCCCAGGAGTGTCTGATGGATGAAGATACATGGGATGGTTCCTTTTTGACTCAATTGCTTCAATCGTTTCTGGCACTGCAGTTGAAGCTGCTGGTACAACATTCGTCTCCATTGTTATTAGTGAATTAATCTCCAGAATCGACTTATTAGTGTAGCATCAAATAATTATTGATTCGGTAGCTTTGATACCATGAACAATTTCTGAGAGAGAATCTGGAAAATATTATTCAACTGAATTGATTACATTGAGAATGATGAAGGCTATATATATACACAACTAACCAACTAACATGGTGCAATTATCTACTGTGCAACTATCTACTGTAGCTATCATGTAACTAACTTAACAGAAAATTAGAATTAACTAACTATTCAACTAACTCACTAACTAATCAACTAACTCATTACTATCTCCAATAGGAACCAACAAAGAATTTAGTAGTATAATTTATGTGATTAAGAAACCAACAAAAAGATGGGATAAGGGGAGAAGGTGGTAGGGATGAACAAAACAATGATGAATAATCAGTGAGATCGTATTGGGAGATTTCAAGTGCAATCATGTGAATGGTTGTTTCCATTCTTTTTTGTCTTTTTTATTTTTCTTTTTAAAAATACAATGAAATTCAAAAATAAATATAATAGCTAACCTTTTTAGACTAATAAAATATAAGAAAATTAAATAGTTAGACTACTACAAGAAGTAATTATAAAAAAACTACTAAAATTATTGACTTATTTATTAAAATCAAAATTAATAAAAAATACATTTAATATACTCCATTTCTTCTTTTTAATCTTCCTTTTTTGTCATTATTTATTTATTTATTTTTCTCTATTTTTTCTTTTTTTCCAATTCTTTTCTCCTCTTTTTGTTCCTTCTATTTTTGTATTTTTAATTTCGTTTTCAATTTCTTTTTCTTTATTCTTTATTATTTTTCTTCCTTTTCGATTCATTTTTTCCCAAATCTTAATATTCTTTATTTTTTTTGCCATAATTTAATTTCATATAAAGTGTTATGTATCATTGACCATTGCTTCAATCCTTCAATGAGACTTCCATAACACTGTCACACTATATCTACATATTGTCATGATATCATTGATGCATGTTCGATCCTTCAGCTCTTTAGTAAAACCTTTATGACACCATCCAAGGTGGAAGAAGACCCTCCAAACTTTATTGATGAGATGTGAAAAATATTGACACGATATATACTATCATGATATCGTTGATGTTTGCTTCAAATACTTCAGTGAAACATCCATAATACCATCACAATATATTTATATACTGACATGGTATCATTATGATTTGCTTCAATCCGTAATGATACCATCAGATTATGTATATATTATCATGGTATTATTGATGTCTGCTTCAATTCTTCAGTCCTTCAATGATCCATTTCAACAACTCAACAAGGATTCAAGAATTTCTCAAGATGAATCTGCTAGAGTATACAATATCCAAGGTGGAAGAAGACCCTCCAAACTTTATTGATGAGATGTGAAAAATATTGAGGGTGATCCATGCTACTGAAACTGACAAGTAGAACTTGTTTCTTATCAACCTCATAACTAGGGATGAAAATATAATTTTAATATAATTTTATCTAATCATTAACTAAAACTTAAGAACAGTAAACAAATCGATATTCCAATTAAAAAAAAAAGAGTATAAAATTGCTTTAAAACCAATAAATCAATAACTCAACATGGATAAATATTTTCAATTCGACTTTTATCGGTTAAAGCCATTTTGTATACCCCTAACAATTACTAGAGAATTGAGGGTATGAAAATTGAAAACCGATAATAAACCCCAAAAAAATCATTTTTGGGTAAATACTCCTTCATCCTTAACTGGAGCTCTCGGGTTTGAGTTTTCCTGAGTACAAAGTCGCCTTTATTAGGGAATGTTTTATCCCAATGTGGGACTTCCTGGTGAAGGTCGAATTCGCCCAACCAAACCACCCATTGCTGCAGATTTACGACTTAAGCAACACATACCCTCTCCATCTCGAACGCCCATATTCAATGACTACATTAGAGATACTTTATTTAGGCTAAAAATTTCCCCAAGTACATCTTTGAGATGTTCCACCATCCTCATTACTTTTTAAAGCCATAGTAAGGTAACTCAATCAAGGAATAAAAATGTGCCGAACTGCTAATTACATTACAACAGAATAGAAATGACATACTTATTAAAGAAAAACATAATTATTGCTAAAGGATATATGATATCCTCTAGAAAATCTGGGAACTGTGTCCTTTTAACAAAATCTTTCACCTTTCTTATTATTGTTTTGTGAGACAATTCAAAGGAATCATGGAATCCAATTATTGAATGTCTTAATTATATGCCGTTGTTGAGTACAAAACAACAAATTAATGAGTACAGTATGTAACTTAAAAGAATCATGTAAAATTGAAAAAGGTATTCAAGATTCTGTAGCACACTTAAACCAACAAGTATTCAAATGGGAGTAAAAAAGTAATGATGTAAAGAAAAATAGTAGTGTTGTGAACCGAGTTGGATATGTAAGGGCCTATGGACTAGAATTGGTGGAGACTAATTTAGTTGGGATTATTGGGCCGAGTAAAATGTCGGAGTGTTCTATTTGGGATCCCGACCCAATTAGCATTTGGTTAAAAGGGTAAATGAGTTGGAAAGAAGGGTTTATGCATATTGTGAAAGAAGTTGTTTGCTACTCTCATCTCTTTCTAGAGTCTAAGCTTCTCATCTCCCTTCTAGCGTCTATTGATCCCTAATTCTTACTTTCAATATTTCTATTTGGGCTTTTGCTAATTGAGTTGTTGCATTTAATTTTTGGATTTGTAATTGAACTCTAGTCTTATTATAATAGTTGAGAAGTTGCATATTATTACATTCAAATTGAGTTCATTACAAGTAGTAATGGATAAAATCACTAACCCATACTTGGATCCGCATGTCATTGTGCTTATCATGTAAAACACAAAAGGCTATTCAAGATTTTGTAGTACAATTTATGTGATGAAGAAACCAACAGAAAATATGAAGTTAAAAAGCAAAAGGGAGCAGCAGTGATGATTGGATAAAAAGAACAAAAATAAATAGCAGTATTGATAATCATAGTGCAGCTTATAAATGGTGACAGACTAAGCTACCTCTATGAGCTGGGTTTGAGAAAGGGTCAGACCACAGTGGGTCATAAAATACAGACTTACGTTGCATGTCTGCAAGAGGCTGGTCGTGACTTAAAGTCATGACCTCTTGATCACAAGGCATCGACTTTTATCATTGTTATCGTTACATGCAAAACTTTGTTATTAAAAAGACATTCACAATTCTGGGTAAAGGCCAGACCACACATTCAATGAAGTAAATATCCGCAGAAAGGAATATCCTTTCAAACAAGACTCTCGAGACTGAAGATCTATCACTCTCACAGACACTCCTTCCGACATCAAGTTTAAGATCTACCACTTTCACAGACACTCCTTCCGACATCAAATTTGGCGCATGGCTGGGTAATAAAAGTACCGCTAATAACTATCTCAAATCTTCAGATTAACGAACTAAAAGGACAATGATTTAACATAATATAAGGTATGAAAATCGGAAAAGTATAATTATTTAGGTGGGCGGGATGGGGGTATGGAGTGAGGGATTTGGGGTTGTAGGGGTGGGATGGTCAAAGGGATGAAATTGGGTATGTTGTACAACTATGTATTGGTTATTGATTTGTAGACATGTTCAATTGTTGTAG
Source organism: Solanum acaule (assembly GCA_036250505.1). NCBI lineage: Eukaryota > Viridiplantae > Streptophyta > Magnoliopsida > Solanales > Solanaceae > Solanum > Solanum acaule. The sequence goes on along the minus strand of JAJOOR010003917.1, from coordinate 46,018 downwards.
AACATTAAGATATTGATTATCGGTTATTTATTGTTATTAGTTTGCTTATGTGCTTATGCATTAAGATTTCACACAAAAAAGAATCATTGGAAATCATATAGAAACAAGGTGACAAACCAAATGAACCATGCACATTAGTTGACAAATATGCATCTTGCTCAACAACAAACACTTACACCTTGTGAAATAACCAAGAACTTGAGACAGTAGAAAGAAAGTATTAAATTAAACCCTAAGTCAAGGATTTTATAAACTGAATGGTATAAATATAATTTGTCAATTTACTATGGGGTCATTGGTTAACTCGTTAAGAAAAACTCTCGAACCGTTGAGTATTGATAACCCAATATTATAAAAAATCAAAACCATTAATGATATTGCTAAAAATCAATAACCACTTTTTGGTTTGGGTTATTGGTCTTGGTTTGGGAATGAATAACCCTAGTATGTTGGGTGGTGTCGTTGGGGAGGGGTGGAATTTCGCTTATGAAACTTGTTTTCCTAAGAAGTTATTTTTTGAGCTTGTTTTTCTACAGAAAGGTCTTCAATATATTTAACCAACCAAACATGAGAAAATTGGATAATGTTTTCCGTTATACCAAACACACTCTTAGTTTTGTTTTATCTTATCTTAATTTTTTCCTTTTGCTCTTTTCAGTGTGAAATTAAACTTATATATTTTAATATTAGTAGTAGTATACTCTATTTTTTTCGTGGTTGAGCTAGGTTTATTGTATCTTGAAACTGTAATTGTTTAGCTTAAAACATAGTGTTCTAACAAGTTTCAAAGGTCCCAAATTTCATATTTGGTGTAGTTCACCTTGAGCACTACCAATAATAGTGCTTCTGTAAAATGTAGTTGGTTTCATTATTGTTTTTACATAATTTGTGGCCTAATAATAGGGGATATAGCAGTCTTGGTATCAAATTGGATAAGGATACGTGAATGAAGGCAATTATACATGACATTATCATGTTATGAGTTTGTTTGGTCAGAAGACATTGCACTATCATTATTATGAAAAGGTGGATTATTATTTGTAATAGATATATGTTGTGGACGCATTTGTGGGCAAGACATATGTGCGACAGAGAGCCAAATAACTTGATTTAATTATAACGCTAGTAGTTTATTATTATTCTAGAATAGGAAGAATTTAATTATATTGTTAGTAGTTTTCTTATTAGTTTAAGAATAGGATTTATGTTTCCTAGTTCCATAAGACTTCCTATTACGGTAAGAAGACTCCTATTTAAAGGAGGATTTGAGGAATAAGAAGTACGCATATTTTAATCAGAAACAAGAGATAGGAGTTCTCTCTTCCATTGAACTCTAAGGTTTCAGCTTCCCTTTGATGAGCTGAATTCATATACAAAAATAGGTCGATCTAGGAATTCGAACAAAAACAAGGGAAAATCAAAGGCATTTGAATTTGATTTCCCTGTTCATCGTCCTGTGACTCGATCCTTCTCTAAGAATCCTAACAATATACTAATGATTTTACTGAATTATATTAGTTACAATTTGGAATAGTCCATTTTATTTTTACTTTACAAGACCATTGTTTTATCAAGTGCTTAATTATCCTGTTATTCATAGCCATAGTTTGGCAAATCATATTATTCATTGAAGTTTAAATTTTAAAATCACAGTATAATGAAAATCAATCATATGAGTTTCAAAACTGAAAATAACACTATTTTTTTTTAGTAGAAAACAATAATTTGGGTTTTAAAATTCAAATTCAATAAAATTTGGTTTTTATTCGGCCCAAATGTGGTAGCTTCTTGGTGCTATACATCTATCGTCTTAGGAATATTTCAGAAACTCTCTTTTCTGCTTTTCATTTTCGCAACTCTACTCTCGTTTCTAAGTGCTCTTCAAATCCTCTACAGACTTCCCTAAAATTTGTGAGTGATCTTACTTTCATATTCCAGTGTAGTTTTTTAACTTATTTGCACTTAGCTCTCTGTTCTCTGTTGACTTAAAATAATCCGATCTCTGTTGTATTTTTTTTTTAAATTTAGGGTTCTAGGTATCAAGTTTGGCGCATGACTGGGTAACAAAAGCACAGCTAATAACTATCTCAAATTTTCATATTAACGAACTGAAAGGACAATGATCTGACATAATATAAGATAGAAAAACCCGAAAAGCATAATCAGTTAAATCATCATGAAACTAAATCACTTCTTTAGTTGATGTTTTCAGTATCATTATATTACTAAAATATTAGTATACTTGATACATATTTTCCCTCTTAATTTATAACATAACCCCTTTGACACGTAGCTAGGAATTGAATCTAGCAAGGAAGAAGACGACTCAATTTACAAATAAAAATTAATAAAAGTGTTTGCTAAAGAATTTTTTGATAGGATTGATCGGTAGACGAGGATGGATCTTCTTAATGTTCATTTATAAAACGACATAAAAGCTTATTTTTAGGGTCCTAATTAAATTGAGTCAACTAGGATAATAATATTTAATAATTTATACATTGATGAGAATTAATTAAAGATAAAAATTAGTCATTTGTTTGCAAACATTACATTTGATCTTATTGTAGACAATTTTATTTATTAATACAAAAATTTAATTAGTTTAATATAAGGTTCTAAAATATTCTATTGTCAAAAACTTGAATAATTAAAAAAAAAAAGTTGGATAATTTCATTTTATTTTTTTTATTACTTATTCAGTATCCGATATCCATATTAAAGTCCGACTAAATCCGAATTCACGCCGGATATAAAAAAAATTATTACGACACTCTAAATATTTTCATACAAGGACATAGTATAGTTTTTTAATTAATTGAGAAGTCAAACAGTGAATAATAGGAAATAATAATGAGTTTTAAAATAGTGATGGTAAGTTGTAACTTTTGATAAAGGTGGTAATTTTTTCATGGTTGAGAAAGGCATCCCACGGAGAATCAATTTTTAATGCAAAGTCCAGACTCCAGTTTTCACATATCAGTACAATAAAAATAACTTTTAATGGCAATAAATATACACATTAATAAAGAGTGTCAATATTAGTTATTGTCATTAGATTCAATATCGCTATAAATTTTAGAAACATTTACAAAAAATGTTAATTGCCTCTAAAAATATATGTTTATTGAGAATTAGTTATCTCTAAAAATCTCCAACGGTTTACGTTGCAAAGTCCGGAGCCTCCTAGACTCCTAGTGGCTAGTAGACAAGGGACATCTAAATACATGAAACAAAAAAACTTGAAAATTAAATAAAATTTAAAGCATTACTATGTCATTCTACAAAATAATAAATCTTGTATAAACTAAAAAGAGAAAATTTCAGAAATAACAAAGATAATAGATATAATAAGGCTATTGCTATAGTTTTGAACTTTCGGTAATCGCGCTTTATAGCTATATTCATGTTTACTATAGGCTGCGGTTTGTATATTTTGCTTGCAATTTACAAACAGGGTAAGTATATATAAATGGAGGCTACAAATTGTATTTTTGCTTGCCCTTGCGAATATATAAACAGGATAAGTATATACAAATTTTACATTCATACATTTATGAATATTATATAATAATAGTATATCTAGTGTAATTTCATAAATAAAGTTTGGGAAAATAAGACGTACATTAATCTTATCCCTATTTTAGGCAAAATAAAAAATTATTTTCGATAAGATGCTTGGCTCGAAATAAAAAAGCACACTTGAAATGCATGCGTTAGTATGATTAAAGACTTAAATGATCCTCAAAAAAAAATTTACATCTTTTTCACCAATAATAGTGGAGAGTATATATCTTTGTAAATAATTTTTTTTTATGCAATGCATACTATTTTTAATGGATCAAATCAAACAATGCATAATAAATTATTTATATAATATAATGTATGCATTATTAATACAAGCATTACTAATACACTTTATTTAACATTATTCGTATACATTAAACGTTGAGACTGAAAACTATGTTGGACAAAAATTGAAGAGGAATAAAGTATTGACAACAAAAAAAGGTTAAAACAACTAGAGTAAAAAAACAATGTCAATTATAAAAAAAACAAAAGATAGAGGATTAAGATGTTAGGTAAGCTTTTGTAGGTGTCTTTTTTTCATAATTTTTAACTCTTAAAATATATTTTTTGTGGAAATTTTTCCGAACATAAACTATTTTTAAAATATTAATAAAGATCATTATATCAAATGATTTGGTTAGCACTAGCGATGGCCGTTCGGTTCTTCGGTTCCGTTTTATCAAACTTTGGTTTGGTTTTGGATTTTTGATCTTAGAAAAGTGTGCATCGTATATCAAACCAAACTAATTCGGTTCGGTTCGATTTGGTTCGGTTCAAATTTTTCTACTTCGATTCAGTTTAGTTCAGTGTTTTCCAATCGGTTTTTTGGTGTGAATGAAAAATAAAATGAGGATAAAATCAAAGTATAAGATACTTAAAAATTTAAAATTATATTAAGGAATGATGTGTCTCACCATAGAACACTTATTGTGCTAACTAAAAGACTATATTTATCTTTGTCAAGAACATTGTGCCTCCAACTATTTCTCAAGAAAAACTAGGACGAAGACGGGTTCCTTTTACATAATGTACATTGATAAAAATATGTTTTGGTCCCCGTTGAAAATTAATATTTGAAGTTAACTATTGAAATGTACATTTCTTGCTACTTTGATTTGTTCATGAATGATTCAATCGTTAACTGACTATTTGTTTTTAGTTAAGTGTGTGTGTATATATATATATATATATTTTATTTTTTATTTATTTTAATAAAAGTACGATTCTTCGGTGCATCGAAGTTCTGAGACCCTTGCACCGAATCGATGCACCGAAGTTCTGAGACCCTTACACGAATCGAAGAACCGAAGTTTTGAAAAAATAACACCGACACCAAATCGGAAAACTGAAAAATCGAATCAATTCAGTTCGATTTGATTTTTCAATTTTTCGGTATTTATGCCCAACCTCGTCAGCACAAACAAATGCGAACTATTCTGAAGTCTTCTTTCAAAAAGCATATTAACAAAAGTACTTTTCAAGTGGGGCATCTGAATATGTAATTTTGAATTTTAGGAGAGCGTATGAGTTCCTTAAGTCCTTTTGGTATATCTTTTGCAATAAGTGGTTTGGTCACTAGTATATTTCCTTAACGCATAGATATACTGGAACACATCACCCCAGTAGTGATAATTCTATGAAGGGGGTTTGAGAAAGGGACATACCACATTGGGTCATAAAACACAGACTTACGTTGCATGTCTGCAAGAGGCTGGTCGCCACTTAAAGCCATGACCTCTTGATCATGTGGCATCGACTTTTATCATTGTTCCAAGTGGCGGAGCCATAAATTTCACGACTTTTATTGTTTTCGTGTGTCTTTACTCTTTCAAGGCGCCTGAAACCACTACGCTACTCATATTGTTGTGTCAAGGGTGTCCAAAATATGTTATTTAGCCACTTTGTTTATCATTTTACTTGTATATACAGTCTAATTTTACCGACGAAGGGTGTCCAATTAAAGTGGCTACGCCACTGATTGTTCCAGTCCCCTTCTCGTGCATCGTTTTCTCTTAATAAATCATGCAAAACCTTGTTAATAAAAATACATTCACGTTCTGGGGAAGGGTCATACTACATATGCAAGAGTTGAAGTAAATATCAACAGTGCACTGTCATAGTGCATAATTTATTTATAATAGAAAGAAATCATGTAAAACTTGACAAAATTGAAGTGGTAAAGAAATACTAGTAGGGAGTAGTAGTACTGGATATATGAATTTGTTTGGCATTTCTGACGCCGAGTTCAATGAGAATTAGTTGGTTTTCAAATTAAAATTGATATTTGATGATACCAAAAGAAAGAATGTGAAATAAGTATACAGAAAAAAGACAGAAAATATCAAACACATTCTCCAAGATGTTACCTAGCACATGAAAGTTCCTTCTTTACAATATAATACCAAGGCAATACAAGACGCAGACGTTTTGGGTAGAAAAACGACTATTGCTCACCACCGGTCGGAGAATCTACGTGCCTAAGTTCGTGACTATTAGGCGGTAGATCATAAAGGAAAGCCACGGCACATTATGGGCTGGACATCCGAGGTAGCATCGCACAAGGGCGTTGATTAAGGTGATCTACTATTAGTTGTATATGAGGGATGATATTGAATTTTACGTGAAGACCTGTCTTTTGTGCCAGATAAGGTGGAACAACACAACCAAGAGTACTGTTGGCACCACTACCCGTAGCGGAGCGTCCATGGGAGAGTGCGACTATGGACTTCATCACTTGCTTGCCAAAGTCTGATGGGTATGGGATGATCATGGTCATGGTGGACAGATTCTCGAAGTATGCTAGCTTCATGCCCGCCACAGCCGTTTGCACCGCGAAAGAGCCTGCCAAACTATTCTTAAATTAAGAATGTAGTGAAATATTGGGGCTTCCCAAGACATATCATCACCGATCGGGACCCCTGCATCACTGGAAACTTCTGGAGGGAGTTGTTTGATATATTTGGCACGGAGCTGCACTTCTCCACTAGATTCCACCCGCGGATGGATGGTCGAGCGAGTCAATGCCTTACTAGAGTGTTACTTGAGGCACTATGTGAGTGTGCACTAGAAGGACTGGGCAAGGCTCTTAGAGTTGGCACAATTTTCCTAAAAATTGCAGCGGAGCGAGTCCACAGGGTGCACCCCCTTTGAGTTGGCAACATGCCAACAACCTCAAACTCCACATTCACTACCAGCCGCATTCCAAGAAAAGAGTTTGGCAGCTTACCACCTCGCCAAAGGATGGGAGGAATAACTCGACACTGCTAAGTCCTACTTGGACAAAGTAGCAAGGAAGATGAAGAAGTTTGTTGAGCGCAAGTGCCGTCCCACAAATTATTAGGTTGGAGACATGGTCTTGGTGAAGTTTACTCTGAGACCATTCAAGGCACTACAAGGCATAAACCAAAACTTGGTGCGCAAGTATGAGGTCCCATCAAGGATCGTTGCCAAGGTGGGAAAAAATCTCATACAAGGTAAAAATGCCTCCTCATTTCAAGATTCATCCAGTCTTTCATGCTAGTGTCCTCAAGCCATACCATGACGATAAGGATGATTCTAGCTGAAATCAATCAAGTCGGGTACCAATTACTGTCACTGCCTTGCACGATCGAGAAATCAAGGCTATTATTGACTATCAAGCCAAAAGGAAATAGACACAACAAGCCACTGGCCCATTGTCATGTTTCTTATCCATTGGAAAGGACAATCTCCGGAAGAATCCATATGGGAACGATATGAGGACTTGTAGCAATTCAAAGACAAAATTCGGGAGTTTATGCAGTAGCAATACGCCGCAGTCATCGCAGCATCAGGTGGGAAAGAGTATCATGACCCACCACTTTGTCATACCAATTAGGCATAAAATTAAAGCATAAATGAGCTAGCCTTAGTGGAAAGGATCTAGAGTCTTAGAGAGGTTTGAAGAAGACTCTAGAATATTCTAGAAGATTTCTTGAAACACTATAGAATTCTCTAGGCTTGTAAAGAATTCTAGAAAAAAGGTCAATTTGTAAATATGTAGGGACTTGTGTAACAATTTTTATTTACACTTTAGCCCTTAGATGTGTAGTACAAATAGTGGGGAATTCAGTTGTAAATCAACCAAGCAAATCTAAGCAATCTTCCAAAGCAATGCAAAAGCCTCCTTATAAACTCTCTTGTGTTTTTCTCTTAGCAAGCTAAGTTTGAAAAGGCTTACTTGAGTTTACAAGATGGTGAAAGAATCGTGAGTAAGTTATCGACTGCCGCACAAAACATTTAGTTGAAATTTAAGTCTGTGACAGTAATAATCAATAACCTGGAAGTGGGTTCACATGGAAAAGCCCCCAAACCATTTTGTTGACTTTTGTTTGAATGACTACTTTGATTGATCTCTGAAGTTCTATGCTTTCATGAACTTACCCGTCGCCGCCGAAGTTCTATGCTTTCATGAACTTACCAACCGCCGCCGAAGGGATGACTTCTTCCCTTGACCGTCTGAAACTTTCAAAAAATTATCGAGTGCCGGCGGACTAATGATTGTTTCATTTGTGACCTTGTATAGTCTCTCGTGTATTGCGATAACACTTATAAATAAAATATTTTAATAGAATTAGTTATTAAAGTTATTTGATTAAATTGTTCTTTATGATTTTTTTCTCCCAATTGAATTTTATTTACACTATCAAAAATTGTTTACTCAAAAGAGAATTATACTTTTTATTTTATAAGATAAATTAATTTTAGTATGAATTTCTTTTATTAAATTAACTTTATTAATTATATTTTAAAAATAATTACTTTTAGATTACAAAATTATTCAATAATAAAAGTAGTATTGAATGCAAACAATAAACTTGTCGCGATTTGTTATAATAAATAAATAAAAATTATTAAATGACAAAAATAACCCTATTCAAAATTAAATTATGAGAAGCACACATATTGCCGATAACATGTGTGCTTATTGACTTTATTAGTAATAAATAAATATACGATATAAAAAAATAAAGGAAAAATATTATTAAATAACAAAAATATTCCTGATTCAAAATTAAACTCCGAGAAGCAGACACATTGATAATAATTGTGTGCTTATTCCCCTTTATACTTATATATATTCCTCTTTATTAGTAAGTATAAGTATTATAATAAATTATATGTAACTATTAACTAATAATAATTAATAAAATTCTGGAAATTACAGCAATAAAGTGAAAATACCCTCCTAAATGTTTCTAATGCAATTTTAAGGGAAAAGGGTCTAAAAAATACTTTAACTTTGGACTAAATTGTTGTTACGATACCAAACTTTATGGAGGACTTTTTACCCCTTACACTATTTTATAGTGTATTTCAAAGGTATATATGTGTCTACGTGGACACATTATTATTTATAATTATACAATGTTTATGATGTCCACGTGGGTATATATATACCTTTAAAATATATTATTAAATAGTGTAGGGGAGTAAAAGATCTTTTTCAAAGTTTGGTATCGTTACTATAATTTCGGTCAAAGTTAGAATATATTTCAGACCATTTTTCCTAATTTAAATATTGCTTCCAACGTGATTTGTTTAGATATATTAATTAGACACGTAATTCAAGCGGGGGAAATGAAAGTAGTTATATATCATCATTCTTAATAAGAGAAGGTTTCTTCGGACATTCAGAGGATAGTACCGTTATTTTTGCTTGTGGATGATTCTGATTCCAGCTGTCTTATTTTTTGCTACGTGTCCTGCTCTCCAAAAAAATTCACGAAATTCATCTTTCTCACACAGCTCCACTTGGAAATCTGGACCAAATTTTTACCCACCTCTCTTCTTCTTCGGTAAGTTCGTCTTCTTCCTCTTTCATTTTTGTTTGCTTTGCTCTTTTCATTACTGATTTCTTGATATTTTATGTTATCTCCTTTTTGTTTTCCTTTTGGTGTTCACTAATTCTTTTTTCTATATTTATCTTTGTTGCTTAGTCCATCATTTTTGATTTAATAGATGTTCAACAACAGAACTAGAGAGGCTAACCATCTTGCTCTCTGAGAGTGTTGTTCATAGCCTCGAAAGAGTCCTTTATTCGTCTTCGGTTACAGTGCGTTGTTAGGTGAGCTTTCTTGCTGAAACCTTTGTTTGACTTTCCATTAACAGAAGATTTGGAAACTATTGGAAGTTGCTTATGTTGAGAATGGCTGAATTAATTAAAGTTAGTTAGAGTTGGTAGTTAGCATTGACAGTTGTACATGATTAGTTAGTTCATGATTAGTTAGTTAAATTTCTGTATAAATAAGAGCAGGTCCACACAATTGTAAACAGATTTTTCAATACAAAGAAGATATTTTCTCTCCTTTCCATTTCATCGTTTCTTTTCTTCTCCGTCAAGTCTTCAATGACAGCTCATTTTGTTCATCAATGGAGGTCTAAGCTTTAGTTTTTAACATGGTATCAGAGCTAGGTTTCTCTAAGCATTCAATCTTTTCTTCTTCGAATTTACTTCCGTAAAAATTTTCCCTAAATTTTACAGTTCTGTTTTTCTTTGCGTTTTTCTACTTGCATTTCACTCACCAGTTCAATTCTATTGAACTTCATCTCAATTCTTTTTTTCGATCTATTGTTAATTGATTCCTATCAATAATACTATGGCACAAGAGAAGGAAAGTATTGATTCGACTAACCCACTGTATATGCACCCCTCTGAGAGTGTTGGCTCTGGAATCACTCCTGGTACTTTCAATGGAAGTGGATATAGATCATGGCGGCGTGGTATGTTGCGGGCTTTGTCAGTGAAGAACAAGATGGGCTTTGTTAACGGCAAATGCAAAAAAGCCAGCACAAGATGATCCTCTTCTTAATCAATAGGAGCGATGTGACGACATGGTCACTTCCTGGATACTACACTCTCTCTTAAGAGACATTGTTGATAGCTTGCAATATGTCAATAATGCTGCTGAACTCTGGTAGGATTCGGAAGACAGGTATGATCAAACAAATGGGGCTAAATTGTATCAAATTCAAAAGGAGGTTAGTGACCTAAGTCAAGGATCCATGGATATAACTACTTACTATATTAAAATGAAGCGATTGTGGGAAGAACTAGGCACTTTAGATAACAACAATCAATGCAATTGTGTATGCATTTGTGGTGCCAAAACTGCTATGCACAAAGCTGAACAGGACAGGAGGCTTATTCAATTTTTTATGGGGCTAAATGAGGTATACACAGTAGTGTGGGGAAGCATACTTATGATGAATCCTCTCCCCACTATTGCCCAAGGTTTTTCAATTTTAATTTAGGATGAGAAGCAACGAGAAGTTAAACCATGCAACTACTTAACCACAGACAGTACAGCTCTAAGTGCATACGGAAACAATCCGTTCAGGACAAATTACAGTCAAAACACTGCAGGGAACAAGTCCAACCAACAGTTTCATAGAGGGAGTTCTTCAGGCATTCGAATGTTTTGTGATTACTGCAAGAGGCCTGGACATATTAAGGATAAATGCTACAGACTCCATGGTTTTCCACCAAATTTTAAGTTTACAAAAGGAAAGAATACAACATTTGTTGCAGCTACACTTGGAGAATCCAATGAAGCATTGGACAATCATCTTGATGAACATTGTACCTTGAGAACTGATGGAAATTTAACCTTGACTAAGGAACAACAAACTCAGTTGTTGCACTTGCTTGGAAGTTTCCAAAGTGGATCACCATGTACTGGCTCAGACAACATCACCAGTGGAGCTGCAAACTTTGCAGGTATTCTTGCTTGCTCTACTCATAGTGAAGTCATGGATAATCTTTCAGATAAATGTTCTCATTCACTAACTGACTTTTGGATATTAGACTCCGAAGCATCTAACCATATGTCATATAACAGAAAAATGTTTACCAACTTTAAGACCTTATCTTATCCTTTCTTAGTTTCTTTACCAAATGGATATAGAGTGAAAGTAACAGAAATATGAGATGTTGTTCTCAGTCCAACTTTAACGTTGCATAAAGTGTTGTTTGCTCCCAGTTTCAAATTCAATCTTATTTCTATACATTCCTTTACTGTGCACCTACTCAAATCTGATGTTAATTTCTCTGCCTCTTCATGTCTTGCAGGCCCCTTCACTAAAAAGGCCTCTGGAAATTGGTAAAGCAAGGAATGGATTGTACTTCCTTTGCGCAAAATGCCAATCTTCTGCATCTCATTGTTCATCTTTTACCTCTCTTACTGCTACTTCTTCGCCTTCTATAAATAGTTGCAATCCCAATGATGTGTGTGATATTTCTGAACCTAATGCACTGTGTGATATTTCTGTTTCACAGGCTCATTCCCCATCCCCTATTCCTTCTGTAAATACTTGCTCTTCACATAATAAAGAGGCTTGTTCATCTCATGATTCTTCACTTATTAATTATTCATCTTCCAGTAAGAGTGTGGATTCTTTGTGGCATAATAGGCTAGGACATGTTCCTTTTATAAAGATGAAGGGGATATCATCTATCCCAATTCAATTTGCCAATAAGCAGCCTTTCTTGTGTCATATTTGTCCCATGGCAAGACAGACCAGGTCCTCCGTTCCATAAAAATCTCAAACATCTACCAACAGACCCTTTGACATCTTACATATAGACATTTGGGGACCATACCATGAAAGTACATACAACAACTACAAGTATTTTGTAACCATGGTAGATGACTATACCAGGTCCACTTGGACACACTTTATGAGCTGCAAAGCTAACACCTTACAAATCCTAAAGGCTTTTGTTTGTATGGTAGAAAATCAGTTTCAAACTTCCATCAAGACCATAAGATCTGATAATGGCCTAGAATTTACCAGCAATGAAGCCAAAACCTTTTATCAATCCAAAAGGAATTATACATCAAAGGTCATGTCCCTATACACCACAACAAAATGGTGTGGTAGAAAGAAAACATAAATACGTTTTAGAAATAGCAAGAGCACTTTTATATCTGTCCAAACTTCCCATAAGATATTGGGGGGAATGCCTCCTAACAGCCACATACCTGATCAATAGGTTACCTTCTGTCTCTTTCAAGGGCAAATGTCCATATGAACTCCTCCACCAAAAGAAACCAAACTATTCTCACTTTAGAAGTTTTGGGTGTTTGTGTTATCCTACCATCCTCAAGACTCACAAAGATAAGTTTGAGCCTAGAACACAACCTCACATATTCATAGGGTACCCCTTTGGAACAAAAGGATACAAAGTCCTTGACTTAGCCACTAAGAAGATACATGTCTCTAGAGATGTTCAGTTTTGTGAAGATGTCTTTCCCTTTATGTCATTACCAACTCATTCTTCTTTTCCTACTGTACTAACATATGTTAATTCTGAGTCCTCTTTTATGTTTTCTGAAAATGACACTATCAATACAAGGCAAACACAGACTGAGAACACATCACCTTTTAATGTTGCAGAACCTACAAATGATACAACTAACACCTCACCCGATACTAATATACAACCAAGTCCTATGTGCAGCTCTGATGTAGCCATACCAGCACCTAAGAGATCTTCTAGGATCCATGTTACACCCCATCACTTGAAAGAATTTGTTTACTCTCTCCCTTCATTAAAAGAACAAGACCAAGAACCATTTGCCTCATTGAATGCAACTTTAACCAATACCAGACAATTTTCCCTCACTTCTTTGGATCTAAACAGTCAGCAGGTCATGCAGAATATTTCTAATGTTAGAGAACCTGATTCATATGAGGAGGCAACTATGAATCATGTTTGGCAAGCAGCCATGTCACAGGAATTTGAGGCTTTACATACTAATCATACTTGGGATTTAGTTCCTTTACCTGCAGGAAAGAAAGCAATAGGATGTCGATGGATCTATAAGATCAAACATAAAGTTGATGGGTCCATAGAATGGTTCAAGGCAAGATTGGTGGTGAAATGATACACTCAACAAGCAGGAGTTGATTACACTGAGACATTCTCACGAGTGGTTATAATGACCACTGTTAGGACACTGATCAGTGTGGCTGTCAAAAGGGGATGGAAGCTTTACCAATTAGATGTGAACAATGCATTCTTGCATGGAGATTTGAATGAGGAAGTCTACATGGATGCTCATCAAGGGCTGGATACAAACTCTTCACATTTGGTGTGTAAACTCAGAAAATCTTTGTATGGCTTGAAGCAGGCAAGCAGACAATGGTATGATAAACTCACACAAGCACTAGAGTCAAGAGGATTTGCACACTCAGTTGAGGACTATTCACTCTTCTACAAAAAGTCGGGTGTCTCTTCAATTTTCCTAGCAGTATATGTAGATTACATAGTGGTCATAGGAATAGATTTGAATGAGATCAACAACTTAAAGTAATTTTTACATGATGTTTTCAAGATTAAGAATCTAGGACAACTACACTATTTCCTTGGTTTGAATTGTTGTACGGGAAAGATGGTGTTATAATCTCTCAAAGGAAGTTCACCACAGAGTTGCTGAAGGAGTTTGATTGCCTGTCATATACACCAGTAGTTGCTCCTTTGGAATGCAACCTGAAGTTGTTAGCAGATGAATGACCTATTCTCAATGACCCTACTTACTATCGGAAGTTGGTGGGGAAACTCAACTTCCTCACAAACACCAGATTGGATATATCATATAGTGTTCAACATTTAAGCCAATATATGCAAGCTCCTAGAGAACCTCATCTCAAGGCTGCAATACATGTGCTGAGGTATTTAAAAAATGATCCTACTTTGGGAATTTTCATGTCTAAAGGTCCTACATTTGTTCTTAAAGCATACTGTGACTCAAATTGGGCTTCCTATCTCGACTCCAGAAGATCAGTTAGTGGTTATATTGTCATGCTTGGTGATAGTCCAATTAGTTGGAAATCAAAGAAACAAGCTATAGTGTCTCTTTCGTTTGCTGAAGCTGAATACATGTCCATTCGAATGGTGATTGGGAAAGTGATTTGGCTAAGAAGAATCTTGACAGAACTTGACGTTCCCTTCAATGATCCCACTCATGTGTACTGTGACAGTCAAGCAGCAGTTCATATAGCTAGAAATCCTGTTTTTCATAAACGTACTAAACACATAGAGGTGGACTGCCATTTTGTGAGAAATAGCTTACAAGGTGGAATAATCAATATTCATCATGTGTCAACTCATGAACAATTGGCCGATATGTTCACTAAATCCTTAACAGGGATCAAACATATTGCATTACTGGACAAGTTGGCAATGGATTCCTCCCCTCCAACTTGAGGGGGGGTGTTGAGAATGGCTGAATTAATTAAAGTGGTTAAAGTTAGTTAGAGTTGGTAGTTAGCATTGACAGTTGTACATGATTAGTTAGTTCATGATTAATTAGTTAAATTTCTGTATAAATAGGAGCAGGTCCACACAATTGCAAACAGATTTTTCAATACAGAGAAGATATTTTCTCTCATTTCAATTTCATCGTTTCTTTTCTTCTCCCTCAAGTCTTCAATGGCAGGTCATTTTGTTCATCAATGAAGGTTTAAGCTTTAGTTTTTGATAGCTTACCTTCGACTTTGCTCAAGTTAATGCTTTTTCTCTTCCTTGTTTTATTTTGAGTCTTTTTTGGATTGTCTTTTCCCACAATTAGATTAACTATTTTTATTGCTTCTCTTTGAAATCCATACAAGAAAATGCTAATAGCCTTAATGCCTCAATAAGACGAAGCTAATTTGTTGATTTTAGTTAAAGGGCAAATACATAAACAATATTCAATTGTCATTTGATTTTTATTTATTTGTTATTGTGTATCTATATGACGGTTGTTGTTCTTATTTCCAATCTATTTTCCTTAGCTTACTTGGAGTAAAATTCTCCAGTAGAGATTGTGTATCTCCAATTTTAATAAAGGGGGATTTTTATTTTTATTCTATCAAATTAGATGCTTAGTTACCCTCATAAATAAATTGAACATAATTCTGCTCACTATAACAATAACAATACACATTTATAGGTGGGATTTGCAGAGGGTAAAGTGTACCCAAACCTTACCCAAAGTTACGTCCATTACAAAACATATGAATTTAAATAGGAATGCAGACAGAGTGTGAACACGGAACAAAGTAATTGTCTGAGATAACTTCACTCGTTTTACCTGCAAAAATTTGTCAAGTATAAAGTTCTTCTTCCACTTTCTGAAATTAGAAGATCACAAATAAATATTTGTTCATAGCTTAGTGTAGTTGCTCTCCGTTGTATTTATTTTCCATGATGAAAATTTTTCAGCTCATTCTTAAAGTATCCTGATTGTGCAATTTACAAATATTGTAACAAGTGATTGTCTCGGTGACTCTTCCAGATTGTTGCAACATTGAGCTGTTGAACTGATTGGAGTTCTAACGCTTTTATATACCAACTTTCTGTAGCAATGAATCCTGAACAAACAAGAACATCCCGCATAATGAAAGAGGCTTATGAAAAGAATACTAAACGATGTAAAATATATTGTGATATGTCGTTAGCTGAAAGTGCCTTTATTTTCTGTTTATCTTTCTACCGAGTACGGAGTAGCTAGCACTTTTCGACCATTTCCTCTACTTCTAGAATTAACACTAGGAAGATTTCTCCTCACACAAGGTATATTTTTTGCTCAATTATAACTTATTTAGGAATAACACATAGTTATTATTGTAATCTCGCCTTCATTTATTTGTACAAAGATTGTGAGGAAATCATGAATTTAAGTTTACTGAACCTCACCACTTTTTCAGGTAAAGAATTGGAACCTACTCTAATTGAAATATCATCCCGCGGTTCTGGTGCACATGGAAAACTGAGTTTTGTTTATGGATGAAGTTGTTCCTATGTTCCTTTAAAAGTTCTTGCAACCTTTTCTACTATGTCTTCTTCCTCTTTTGGACTTACTATATCTTTGTCTATTCTGCTAAGTGCTTCGTCTGCTTTAATGGTTATTATAGAAGCATTTTGTATTACGCCTATTATCAAAAAACTAATCTTGGTCTTTTACTATTTTTTTGGAAATAAGTAACTTACTTAGGACTTCCACTTATCATTCAGAATTTGTTGTCGTTCTGCTTTTCTTAGAGCTGAAGGATCTCGAGTTCTCAATTAATTGTGCTTTGTAAAGGTATGCTCTCAGGTGGTAATATAATTATATTGGGTAGCTACTAGGATTCGGTTCCTACATAGGTATTAAATGATTATTATGAAAGCATTTTCTCCATGTTTGTTCTACTTATATTTATATTTCTCTTCTTTTAAAATAAGTGTGAGTTTGTGGAAATTTCCAGACAGATTGGATGAAAGATACATCTTTTAGAGATTGTGGAAAATTTTTTTGGAGGTTCGGAAGTGTCCTACTTATACGTCCGCAACCAAGTTGAATGAAAGATGGATCTCTTAGAGCTTGAGGAAAAATATCATCATCTCTAAAGGTTTGAAAGTTGGAATTTGTTTATTAGAATTATTACAAACAACTCTTCATTTAAAGGACATTTCATAATCGTTTGAATATTTCTGTAAACTTTATTCCTCAATCCAAGTATTATGAAATGTTAATATGTTGTAAACATCATACTTATGCTTTCTCTTTTAGTATTTTCATATTGAATTTCTTTTTATCAAACTAAATTGAACTCAGGCATCACTTTTAAAGTGCATCTTTATTTTTTTTCTTTTCACTCAATAGTTACTTAAAAAAGTTATTATAAATTATAATAATTAATAATTTAAAATTTTAATTTAGTTAACTGTTGCGTTCAAATTGTACACGCAAGTGCACGTGGTCGTTCAAGTATTAAAGTGGCTCTTTTTAAGAGTCGGGTATCGTACCCACAGGGACTTACGCTTAGAATTACTGAACTTCTCTAACTTTCAGCTAAACACAAGGGTATTCCAGATTTCCAAAGTGATTTAGTTTCTACTTCTAAGATTATAACAAAATGTAACAAAAGCGATTCAATTTCAAGGGTTTAAAAACAGTGATTGGGTAAAGTCCAGGGCAGTAGCTTTTATCAGGAATCATGCAATCAATATCATTTATATGGGTAATTATCAACTATCGAATCAATGAATCACAGGGTTAAATGTATGGTCATGGTCTCCCGACCTCTAATCGCCTACGATAAATAACACCATAACTACATCGTTAAGCGGGGATAGGATGGATTAAGTACCGAGCATTACGATTTCTTCATGTATGGTGACCCAAGCATGGTTTCTAGGTATATCCCTATCCTAAATACAAATTAACCCTAGTTATTTAGAACTAATCATGCTCATTATATCCCACGTTCTATCCTCTTATTCCTCTCTCGAGTTCAATTTGGGGTTGTCACGAAATACGGAAAGAAAGAACATAAGAAAGATTCATAGATTCATATGATAATTGACATTAACCCAATAACAAAATCAATAGATTACAATCATCATGTAGCCACAACCCTAGAACTAGGGTATTTAGCTACTCATAATCCAAGAATCGATCAAACAATGTTCAAATAACATACAAAGATCGAAAGGAAAAGAGTTTAGGAAAGAACCCTAAAAATGGTGAAAACGTTCTCCCAAGTCGTCGTTCTTCAAAACCCAGAAAAAGAATAATTAATAAAAATAAAATAATGACCTATTTATACTAAAAGTCGAAACGGCAAAAAACTGGAGCAAAGGGAGCGACGCGGAAAGGTTTTAAATATTTGATTCCAGGCACAATAGCCTTCTCCGTGGCGCGGACACTCCACTGAGTGCTCTGCCTCTAACTCAACTTTCGCGAATAAAATAACAACCCTTCTCCATGACGAGGAGAGTACACGGAGGGCTCTGCCTAGTGTTGACTCTCGTGAGTTAATTTAAGACCCCCTCTCCGCGACGCGGAGAGGATACGACAGTGCCTTGATCTTCTTTTCTTCCTCTTTCTTCCATGCTTCTTTTTTGCTTTTAATCTTCTATGTTCCCCATTGTCCATTTTCGTGCTCGTTTCTCCTCTTAAGCTTACCTACACAACTAATCATGTTGGTTAGCTTATAAACAGACAAAAGACTCAATAAAACTATAAACGAACACATTGAATTCAAACTAAGCTTAAATACGGGCATAATTAGCTTTCTAGGCATATAAATATGCCTAAGATCACTACCCCACACTTAAAGCTTTGTTCGTCCTCGAACAACTTACTAACTACTCCTAGACCTAGACTCACTACTATGGTATTTGTGCATCCGCTACTATCTTCAAAAGATCTATACCCAGTTAACACAAGCATGTTTTTATTCAGAATATGCATGACTTCTGTAATTGACTTGACAACTTTTAGCAACCAACGCATTCAACAACATGTACACCATTACATATCACCTATCCTTCATACAACAAATGCCCCCCACTCCAAAGAATAGTCCACACACTCAACTCAACAAATTGAATATCCTTTAAGGACTATGCAAACAAGGTACACTCTCACTCAACAACAACATCAAACATGTATGCACTGAGAACCATAAGCTTGCCTGTTATGTACATCTCTACTAATAAAGTGTGTTATGCTCAAAATCAAACAGGACTTGTTCTGGTTGTAATGTAGGCTTAAGGTAAGGGAGGATTCGTTTAGATAAAATTAGTGACTTATCCTCCCTAATGCACTGTTTTCAACTTTCCTCTTACATTCACAACTTTTTCTTTTCGTTAGCCCCCTCCTTTTTCATAGGTTTCCACTAGTGTTACCAACTTTGCCTTTATTTCTTATTTGCCCCTTTATTTTTTTTTATTTTTTTTTTACACTCAATAATAGCCACCATTGCCTTAGATATTTCTCTTGAGTTAAGGTGCACAATGCCCCTATAAGGGCCAGGGCCATCATTAAGGTAAGCACTAAGTTAGCCACCTTCAACTTAGGTTTTTAACCTTAGTCAAAGTGCACAATGTCCCAAGGACCAGGGCCAATCTCAGATTCATTCTCATGGGGTATACAATTACCTCATATTTTCACTCTTCCCCAACCAACTACACAATTCCACCTTATTTAGTCTTTCTGCTATTTTCATTTTTCCTCCTAATACAGTGCATTAAGAATTTGGGATCAAAGCTAACGGTATCAATAAAAAGGGATTCGGCTTCATTATGTGGGTTAGAACAAAATCAAGGCTAGAAAGGCTCAATTGGGCAATACTAGGGATATTCTTTCTCAACATGCTACAATTCAAGACAATTCAAAGAAAACCTGTTATCATCTTTTAAGCACAATAACACTTGTATTTCGCTTCAATAACAACCTGGGCAAGTTCTAGACTCAGATGCATTCATGGATATCATCTAAAACTCACCGCTCATGGCACAAGTTATACTCAGAATGGATCAGTCACATCACACAATCATATCATGCACAAGGTTCAAATTAAGCTTAAGTTGCACATTCAAATCATATACAAGAATTCAACTGCATTCATACATCAATTTCAACCATGCTTTTCATACATATTCCTTTCAGACTTTCAGCTTCAGCACAACCAAACCTAAGACTCAATGACAAAATTGCCCTTAAGACAGTCGTCATCCATCTATCATTGGGCAGCTTGACTCAACTATGACTACAGACTTAATTCTATAAATAAAAAATCATTTTGTATTTTGTACGATTCAAAGGGACTATCCTTGGCCAAAGAATCGAAAACAACCTCCAAGGAACCCAAGATAGAACAAACCAAAGACACAACAGACTCAAACAATGTTCAACACAATAGAAATATATGTACAGACCAGATAAGTTTTTCACCCTCACCCCACATTGATACAATAGCATTGTCCCCAGTGCTTTACAAAGAAATCAGAATAGCACACAAGGTAAGGTGAAAATACTCCCTGATCAGTCTTTCATCGCATCGCACCCGTCGACCTCATCATCCGCCTGTGCAGGGTCTATCTCCTCCTCAGAGTCAGAATTCACATCTGAACCAATACACATGTTCTCCTCATCAGTCGGAATATCATTCTCGATCGGCTCCCAAAACTCAGGACCAATGCCAAGTAGTGCCCTGGCATGGTCATTCAGATGGTAGCGCCTCTCGACGTCGCCCAACTGCATATCAGTAGAAGCATGGCAGCCATTCTAGTGTCTTAGCATCTACAGGTCGTACTTCCTCACCATGATAAGCTTATCTTTCCTATGGCGCTCAACCGTGGTGAGAGTCGGGCCAAACTCAGTGTCAGGCCCCTTGGTCTGAGTAATGTCCACCGATGCTCGATATAGAGGAGCCATGTAGTCCAACTGTTCTTCAGGGACACCTGCAATACGACACATCTTGGTAATCAGACCACCAAAAGCATACATATGCCCTTTGTGAACCCGGGCCTTTCGCATAGCAGACTTTACAATGGCTCCGATGTTCAGCTCTGCGCCGGTCATCAAGGCATATACCAATCACACCCTATCACGAGTAATGTCGGTGTAGTGTAACCCCGGTATCAAATAGTTCACCAGAACTTTCAACCAAACGCGCGTCTCCCGAAGCATGTGAGCGTAGGGAAGAGATTGGTGATACCTCTTCCCACTATGCTTCGTCCATTGAGCCATGGACTGTGGCCTGCACAAAGTGTGCCGGATGGCCTGGTATAAGGGACGTATGACCAGCCTGTCAGCACCAGTGGGTCTGTGTCCTACGGAGTACCTAATATATCATTTATACTTGTGGGTGTGATGGGCATATTTCTTCCTCTCACCGTCATATAATGGGATCTGGCTTCAGGCACCCAGTTGGCATAAAACTCCCAGACCATGTGCAAGTTGCACTCCTCCGGTTCAGCAAATATGAACTTCATACCTAGCTCCCTAATTCGCCTCAGGATCTGTGGGAACTCGCATGCCAGACTGTCCCTATCGATACACACATCTGAGAAATAAGAGGCCTCAGTGTGTTTCTTATACCAAGCCTTCCCTTCTTTTGTTACAGCCTTAGCTCCAAATCGCCTAGTTTGGCCTTTAGGGACCACAGGTACTAGTGGAACATTCCCACTTCGGGAACGTTTCTTCTGGCTTGACGTGGCTACTTCTTTGCCAGATCTTCTTGAACTTGACATGATGACATGCAAACATATAGACAAAGGTCAGGCCCAATGACTACAAAGTAATGAGAAAAATATGGGTGGTGTGCGTGCACCACCCCACACGTAGTTCTATGCAGTCTCATCTTAGGTACTCAAACTTCCCAAAAATGACTAGCAACATACTCAAGTAATTACCAAGTTCATCAAACCGGATAGGCATCACAATATCAGTTACAACCACGCAACGATTAAGGAGTATTACTCAAAACTTCACACAATCAAGATAGACCCCTGAATACACACTATCACCCAGCCAACATCGCCTAGCAACAGTAATCCTTCACGCATTGTTCGCCAAAATAGTATCTACTCAAGAATTTGACACTATAGGTATCCAATTTGCAAAGAGAGCATTTTTAAGCACATATTAGACCTTCACTAGTCGAGGCAATCAAACCCCCATACTGCCTCTAAATTCAAACAAACTAACTCAATTCACTTCAAACTCTACATCAATCATTACCCCTTCAGACAACAATCTGTCACGAGCATGCATAACCTACATATCTTTACCCTATGCTAGAACAACAACAATGAACATTAAGTGATTTTTACTCAAGAATTCGAAATCACCTATAACCACAATATCGCCCAAGGCACATTACACTCAAGGAATCGAGCATACCCAGAAACAAATTGACAAACATTCCCACATACTATACCCTATCAATTCAACCCAAAAATCATGCAATAATGTATTTCTACTCAGACTTCGAAACACACATAGACCAACACGAAACACATGATATTGACAACAGAAAACACACTTCCCAAATCCCCTAAAGTCGAGCAACCAACAACCCATGGCAAGACATTTTCAACCTTTCCCAGAATCGTAAGAACAAAACAAGAGCACATACCTGGCGATGCGGAGTTGCAAAAAAATGGAAAAGAGCAAGGACGGTGTAGTTGCGCGACATGGAACTACTTGAAAAAATCGCAGGGGTGAAAGGAAGGGAGAAAATCGTGGTGAATATAGTGAAAATGGGAAAGGATATGCGAATTAGGGGGATAAATCAGGGTTAAAAGGGTTGGAGTCGGGTAATTTCCAAAGAAAATGGGTAAAACCCGGTTATTTAATGAAAAATGAAAATTACTCACCTAGGGCATGACGTGGGGTGGGCACGGACTCCACTGGAAATTTAATTCCAAGCGAGGCCAATATTTGTCCCTTGCTCCGCGTCACGAGCTAGCACGGTCTTGCCTTCTTTTTGACGTAAAATTAACTTATCGTCGAAATCAAAATTCTAGGGGCCCTCTGCGACGTGCCCTGTACACGGAGTCCTCTACCTCAAAATGGTATCAGGAGAGGCAAAATTTTCCCCGCCTCCGCGACGCGCTCCCTACACGGAGTTGCCTTGGGCGAAATTTCTTCATCCTGCATATTATCAGCTCATCACCCATTAGAAAAACATGATGGGTTGTCTCCCATCCAGCGCCTTAGTTTTGGTCGTGGCACGACACATATTTTTGTATTTTTCTAAATATTTTTTTTTCTAATTCCTAAGAACTAAAATAACAAAACAAAATCAAATAAAGCCTACCTATTACAAGGGGTCATGGGTTGCCTCCCGTGTATCGCCTGATTTAACGTCGCGGTACGACTTATCTCATGACTCATTCGTTATTCAATGTGAGCGTTTCAAGCTCACGATCCACATCATTATCGAAATAGTGCTTGACCCTTTGACCATTCACAAGGAAAGTATAGCTCTTATCCTTGTTTCTTAACTCCACAACACCATATCGGGTCATCCTCACCATTTCAAAAGGATCACTCCACTTAGATCGAAGCTTTACGGGGAACAACTTCAACCTTGAATTGAATAGCAGTACTAGTTGACCAGGCTCAAAGGTGTGCGACACAATATGTTTGTCATGCCACCTCTTGGTCTTCTCTTTATACAGCTTAGCATTTTCATAGGCGTGGAGCCTAAATTCTTCCAACTCGTGCAGCTATGTTATTCTCTTCCTACCAGTTAACTCAGCATCCAGATTTAGCTTCTTGATTGCCCAATATGATTTATGCTCCAATTCAGCTGGTAGATGACAAGCTTTCCCAAACACCATTCGATAAGGAAAAGTCTCTACCGGTGTCTTATATGCAGTCTAGTACGCCCACAAGGCATCATCTAGCTTGCCAGTCCAATCGTTTCTTTGGGCATTCACAGTCTTATGGAGGATTTGTTTAACCTCCTTATTCGACACTTCCACCTGCCCACTAGTTTGGGGATGATATGATGTAGCCACTTTGTGTCTCACTCCATATTTGGCTAACAAATTATACACTGAATTATTAATAAAGTGCGTACCTCCATCATTGATCATAGCCCTTAGAGTTTCGAACCTGGTGAAAACGTGTTTTCAGATGAACTTCACAACCACTTTTGCATCATTGGATGGTAGTGCAACTGCCTCCACCCACTTAGACACGTAGTCCATTGCGACTGGGATGTATTGATTACCACGGGACAATGGGAATGGTCCCATAAAGTCTATCCCCCAAACATAAAAGATCTCAACCTCCAGTATATTGCTCAATGATATCTCATGCCTCCTTGAAATGGTGCCCATCCTCTGACATTGATCACAACCTTTCACAAACAAAGCAACATCTTTAAACAAAGTAGGCCAAAAGAAACCAGATTGCGATACCTTATGCGCAGTTCGTTCGCCTCCGTGGTGTCCACCATATGGTGAAGAGTGACAACTCTCCAACACTTGTGTCGCCTCCTGCTCAGCTATACACCTTCTCATTATCTGATTAGGTCCCTTCTTAAATAAGAAGGGCTCATCCCATATATAAAAGTGTGCATCATACTTCAGCCTCTACTTCTGATGTGTTGAGGGCTTGAGGCCCCAGGTGGAAATAAACCACTCACCAGAAAATTCACAATATCAGCATACCAAGGCACTTGAGCAGTGTCCAAAGCAAGCAATTGCTCATCAGGAAACTCTTCATGATTTTTCCCCTCATTCTTCACATGAGTAGAATCCTCTAGTCTGGACAGATGATCAGCTATCTGGTTCTCAGTTCCCTTCATGTCCCTTATCTCAAGATTAAACTCTTATAGTAGCAGAATCCACCTAATCAGCCTCGGCTTGGCATCCTTCTTGTTAAAAAAATATCGGATTGCATCATGATCAGTGTAGATTATAACTTTGGTTCCCACCAAGTATGATCTAAAGTTATCAAATGCGAACACTAATGTCAACATCTCTTTTTCAGTCACAGTGTAATTCGATTGAGCTGCATCAAGTGTCTTGCTCGCATAGTAGATGGAATGGAACATCTTCTCTTTTCTCTGCCCACGTACTGCCCCAACTGCTATGTCACTGGCATCACACATAAGCTCAAATGGAAGCTCCCAATTTGGAGCAATCAGAATATGAGCTTCAATCAACTTCCTTTTTAGCAGTTCAAATGCCTGGAAACACTTTTCATCAAACACAAACTTCATCTCTTTCTCTAACCGGCTGCACATAGTCTTAGAGAAGTCTTTGATGAACCTCATGTAGAACCCAACATGTCCTAGGAAGCTTCTAACTCCCTTTACTATGATGGGAGGTGGCAGCTTCTCAATAACTTCCACTTTAGCCTTATCAACTTCCAGCCCACTTTTGGAGATTTTGTGCCCCCAACATAATGCCTTCTCGAACTAGGAAGTGACACTTCTCCTAGTTTAGCACCAGATTTGTTTCTTCACACCTGGTAAGAACTCTGTCAAAATTAGTCAAGCAAAGTTCAAAAGACTCACCAAACACCGAGAAGTCGTCCATGAACACTTCAACAAAATCCTCCACCATATCATGGAAGATTGCTATCATACATCTCTGAAATGTGGTTGGGGCATTGCACAAGCCGAATGGCATGCGCTTGAACACATACGTGCCATACGGGCAAGTGAATGTAGTCTTCTCCTGATCTTTTGGTGCAATGATGATCTAATTATACCCTGAATAACCATCATGGAAACAGTAGTATTCCTAACCTGCCAGCCTATCCAACATTTGATCAATGAAAGGTACCGGATAATGGTCCTTTCTGGTGGTGTCATTCAACTTTCTGTAGTCCATGCAAATCTGTCACCCAGTCACTGTTCTTGTGGGGATCAACTCATTCTTCTCATTTGTTACCACCGTCATTCCGCCCTTCTTGGGCACACATTATACTGGACTTACCCATTTGTTGTCTGATATTGGGTACACAATCCCTGCATCCAGCCATTTGATTACCTCTTTTCTCACCACATCCTTCATCAATGGGTTTAGTCTCCGCTGATGATGTGCACTCGGATTATGCCTTCCTCCATGTATATTTTATACATACACAGCGCGGGACTAATACCATGGATGTCAGACATTTGCCACCCCAAAGCTGCTTTCCTCTTTTTCAGGATGATTAATATTGCTTCCACCTGTCCATCAGATAATGTTGGAGATAAAATAACCGGTAAAGTTTTATCTTCACCCAAAAATGCATACCTAAGGTAGGCTGGCAATGCTTTTAACTACAGCTTGGGTGCTTCTTCAATGTGGGGCTTGGGTGGAAGACCCAACACCCTATTTAGAGGCTCTCATCGATCTCCAGATGTACCTACAAGTACCACATCAAGAAATTGCACAATTTCCTGTGCCTCAGCATCCCATAAATATCATCCCCCACAAACACTCACTTTAGAGGGTTCTTAGATGCAATGTAACGAGTTCTGCCTCAAGATCTATCACAGTTATGGCAGACAACTCCTCATACACAACTGGCAGCTTTAATGTTTTATACACGTTGAACACCTCCACTTTATCGTGTGCTTGCATAGTAAGTTGTCCAGCTGCTACATCTATCATATCCCGCCTAGTCGCTAAGAAAGGTCTTCTTAAGATGAATGGGACCTCAGGATCAGGCTCAAAATTCAGCATAATAAAATCTACTGGGAAAATCAATGATCCAACTTGCACTAACACATCCTCTACAACACCCTCAGGCCTAGCTACAGATCTATCAGCCAACTGTAAGATAATGATAGTAGGTTTAGGACAACCTAACCCCAGCTTTTTGTACAAAAAAGTTGGCATCAAATTTATACTATCTCCTAGATCACACAACCCTCGCGCATGAATGCTCTGCCCTATAATGATCTGAACCGTAAAGCTACTCGGATCTTTTAGTTTAGTGGGCAACTTATTTTGAATTCTGGAGTTGCACCTTCAGTAAGTGCAACAGTCTCATACTCTGTCAGCCTCCTTTTATTTGCCACAATCTCCTTCACATATTTCGCATACCTGGGTATACCTTGCAAAACATCTATCAATTGCAAGTTAATGTGAACTTGTTTCAAAAGAGAGAGAAACTTACCAAAACATTTATCCTCATTCTGTTTCTTGAACTTCTGAGGAAATGGAGGAGGTGGTTTCACAATTGGTTGCACTTTTTCTTCTTGTGCAACAATTTCTCCCTCCTTGGATTCGCTCTCTTTACTCACAACATCAGTGTTTCTTTTCTTATGGGCTTACTCCTCTAATTGTAAACCACTGCGTGTACTTACCGCGTTTACTTGCTTAGGATTGGGATCAGTATTTCCTGGCGATCGTGAGTTTTGGGCACTAACAAACTGCCCGAATTGCTTCTCCAGATTTTGTATAGCCAACTGGTTATTCCTTACATCAGCAACTAACTGGGCTTGATCAGCCATGATCTTTTTCAGCATCTCCTCTATGCTCATGTTGCCAGATTGCTTGTTCGGCTGCTCCCGTTGGGGCTGTGGTTGGTACCCCTGTGTATTTCCTTGGGGTCTATATTCATTCCTCCTCCATTCCATTCGGGGTTTCCCTGAGAGATCCTGTTCAGCAAGGTGAATAGTTCAGCATATGTCTTCTCCAAAGCCTAACCACATGCAGCTGAATCAAGTAGAATCTTGGTGTTAGTCTCCAATCCTTCAATGAAGGTATGGACCAACACCTCATTAGATTGATGATGATGAGGGCAGCTCATCAACATCGATTTAAACCTGTCCCAAGCTTGCTACAAGTTTTCTCCCACTTTCTGCCTAAAGCTCAAAATGTCACGTTTTAACTTAGCTGTTTTCCAAATGGAAAAAATTGGATGAGGAACTTCTGTGCTAGATCATTCCAAGTGGTAATTGAGTTTGCGGGATCTGAGTTTAACCATTTTTTTGCTTCCCCAAGCAGAGAAAAAGGGAATAAAGTAAGCCTCACATAATCCACATTCACTCCAGTTGGAGTGTACGTATCACTGAACTCGAGGAAATTCTAAATGTGAACTGTTGGATCCTCGTGCGGCAGACCAATGAACTACCTATTAGTGTGCACTAGTTGCACCATACTCTGCTTCAATTCAAACCTCCCACCAGCTTCAGGTTTCTGAATACAAGATGTCACATTGGTGGGACGTGCGATTGCCACGTCTCTTACTCTCAACTCAGCCATTATCTTAGGCTCTTCCTCGTCAACTCTTGCTACTGGAGATGTTAGTTCACTAGAAACAAGAGGTACCGGATAAGTAAGTCGTCTTAGACTTCTTCGGTAATGTATAAATCTTTCCGGTTCCGCTAGAGGCGATACTAATCCTTGATCGTTGTCCAATTAGAAACTCCAATACAACCTGCAACAATGAAATGATAAGATCAAGTTGTCAACAATTGCTTTTTACTTCAAAAATCAGATAATTTCTAATTCTAAAGTCCCAGGCAGCGGCGCCAAAAGATTATTGCGTCCAAATTGCACACGCAAGTGCACGTGGTCGTTCAAGTATTAAAGTGGCTCTTTTTAAGAGCTGGGTATCGTACCCACAGGGACATATGCTTAGAATTACTTAACTTCTCTAACTTTCAGCTAAACACAAGGGTATTCCAGATTTCCAAAGTGATTTAGTTTCTACTTCTAAGATTATAACAAAATGTAACAAAAGCGATTCAATTTCAAGGGTTTAAAAACAGTGATTGGGTAAAGTCCAGGGCTGCAGCTTTTATCAGGAATCATGCAATCAATATCATTTATATGGGTAGTTATCAACTATCGAATCAATGAATCACAGGGTTAAATGTATGATCATGGTCTCCCGACCTCTAATCGTCTACGATAAATAACACCCTAACTATATCGTTAAGCGGGGATAAAATGGATTAAGTACCGAGCATTGCGATTTCTTCTTGTATGGTGACCCAAGCATGGTTTCTAGGTATATCCCTATCCTAGAAACAAATTAACCCTAGTTATTTAGAATTAATCATGCTCCTTATGTCCTACGTTCTATCCTCTTATTCCTCTCCCAAGTTCAATTTGGACGATGTATTTATTTCAATGGTTGTCACGAAATACGGAAAGAAAGAACATAAGAAAGATTCATATGATAATTGACATTAATCCAATAACAAAATCAATAGATTACAATCATCATGTAGCCACAACCCTAGAACTAGGGTATTTAGCTACTCAAAATCCAAGAATCAATCAAACAATGTTCAAATAACGTACAAAGATCGAAAGGAAAAGAGTTTAGGAAGGAACCTTAAAAATGGTGAAAACGTTCTCCCAAGTCGTCGTTCTTCAAAACCCAAAAAAAGAATAATTAATAAAATAAAATAATGACCTATTTATACTAAAAGTTGAAACGGCCAAAAACTGGAGCAAAGGACGCGACGGAGAGGTTTTAAATATTTGATTCCAGGCACAATTGCCTTCTCCACGATGCGGACACTCCACGGAGTGCTCTGCCTTTAACTCAACTTTCGCGAATAAAATAGCAGCCCTTCTCCGCGACGTGAAGAGTACACGGAGGGCTCTGCCTACTGTTGACTCTCGTGAGTTAATTTAAGACCCCCTCTCCGCGACGCAGAGAGGATACGGCAGTGCCTTGATTTTCTTTTCTTCCTCTTTCTTCCATGCTTCTTTTTTGCCTTTAATCTTCTGTGTTCCCCATTGTCCATTTTCGTGCTCGTTTCTCCTCTTAAGCTTACCTACACAACTAATCATGTTGGTTAGCTCATAAACAGACAAAAAACTCAATAAAACTATAAACGAACACATATTGAATTCAAACTAAGCTTAAATGCCGGCATAATTAGCTTTTTAGGCATATAAATATGCCTAAGATCACTACCCCACAAATTTTATCTATGCGACGGGATAAATGAATAACATATATTATTTGAAAATTACGTAATAGGTATCATGAACCACAATACCTAATTTTTAAAAATATATTAAAATTTGATTGACACTCAAAATTTCACATCTGCCACATACATTGACAGATAGAGAGTAACATATTATTTAAATGGTTGACTCTCAAAATTTCACATTTGTCACATAAATTGACAAATAGAGAGTAGCATATATTATATAATGAGGTAAGTGTTTTGAAAGAGCACTATGACATAACACTTCATAAAACCTTGGCAAAGGTTCAGGTACCTAAAAATGATGAAAAATGAAGAGATCTCGATAAGTTATGTCGTATTGGAATCGATATCAAAATAATAGTCGACGGTCTCTTTGATATGAAGTAGCACTCAATGCTATAAATGGTTACGAGGATCTTAAATTTAAATATGTCATATAGTGTGGACAGATAAATTATTGGCACTATTCAAGTATATTTTGTTTCACTTAGAGAAGTGATGTTTTTGATCTTATAGTTCATGGATCAAAATATAATGTCATTGTGGTACAAATGAATCATTGTGCGAAAGTATAACCGAAAGATATAAAGTGCGGTTTGTGCCTTGGGGCATAAAGGGTTTTTGCAAAAAATCCTGACATTATTAAATGGAGATATATTTTCCAGTGGTGGATGCAATGAAACTTGTTTCAGTCTGGCAATAGATGAAATACTTGAATATGTATAATGAATGATTATTATGTCTAACTAGACGATGAAGGTTATATGAAAATCCTTGAAGGATTTAAAAGGTCTTAAAGCAATTCCATTGAGTTCTTAATGGTTCTGAGACTGCTTAACACAGAGAACGAATCTTTTTGATTTCATGAAAATGATTTAAAATGCCATGTATTAGTGCAATTGGTGCACTTACAGATCGCTGGTTATGCAAATGCTAGAAAATTATTTTATATACATAACGAAAGTTATGTGCAGGAATTGTCATATTATCATTCAAGTTATGACAAGAAACTAACAAAGTAAGTGATTCAACACATATAAGATGTGTGATTTTCTTTCAGAAGAAAAGACAAGCTTCAATAAAATTGAAATGATCAATCTCCGAGTCAAAAATGATTTGATTATGTAGATGCAGAATATTTACTTGATCTGCATAAAGCTTGATCGCAAATGGACTATTTATTTACATATGGAGACACAACAATATCTTGGCATTCAAAGAATCACATTAGTAACCACTTTTTCAAATCATGCAGAAATAATATTGATCTATGAATTAATATAAGTCGGGAGTGTGTTTGGTTGAAATCATGATCTATCATATTCAGAAAATATGTTATTTTCTTTTGAAAAGGATATTCCAGCCACCATATAAGAAAATAATATATAGCTCAATTGAAGGAAGGATACAATCAAAGGAGATCGGACAGAGCATATTTCACCAAAAGTCTTTTTCACACATGATCTTCAACAAAATGGTGAGATAGACGTTCAAAGACCCATTCAAGTGATAATCTTGAAAACTTATTCACTAAGGATTGCCAACATCAATATTTGAGAAGTTGTGATATAAGATTGGAATGCATCGTCTCCGATATATCAAGTAAATTTTTTATCGGGGGGAGAAAAATACGCGTTGTACTCTTTTCCTTAACCATGGTTTTATCCCAATTGGATTTTCCTGGTAAGGTTTTTAACGAGGCACCATTCAAAATGTATTAAAAGATATGTGTACTCTTTTTCCTTCACTAGGATTTTTTCCCACAGGGATTTTTCCTAGTAAGGTTTTAACGAGACATATTATCTATGGACATC
Organism: Solanum acaule; assembly: GCA_036250505.1. NCBI lineage: Eukaryota > Viridiplantae > Streptophyta > Magnoliopsida > Solanales > Solanaceae > Solanum > Solanum acaule. The sequence continues at coordinate 14,438 of JAJOOR010003917.1, read as the reverse complement.
CAAGGGGGAGTGTTATAAAATATTATAGTGTGGAAGTCCACTACACCAGGAAATTACTCTCACCCATTATCTCCATTACTTTCCTCCATTACGAAGATAATCATAACCTCCATAACCTCCAACTTTATAACCATTATTCTTGTAACATTTCACTTCCATAACCTCCTCCATTATATTCATGTTTATGACTAACCTTTTGTATGCCTCTATGTTAAATAGAGGCATAAGGGTTCATATTGTATACACTTGAAGATTTGGTGAACACTTGAAAGAAATAAAGTTATCTCATGTTGTTCCTCTTGTTTTATATTTGTTGTCTTATTTTACTTTAGTTTTATAATAGTTGTAAGGTAAATGAATATTTTTTAAGCTAATATAAATTTTCTCCTTCTTTTTACTTGAATCAAATTTTTGGTTCAGTCAGTGTTTTTTATTAATAATGATAAATTAAGAAATTAAATGGCCAAAGGCCCCATCTGAAAATAAGAAAAGAGACTAAGGTTCAAAGTATGATCCGATCCACAATAAGAGAAGAAAATATTCTAATATATACAATAGTCTCCTTATTTGTTGAGGAATATCCAGTACTCTTTCTATAACAGCTTAATCATAGCTTTTTGTAACATAATTATGTTGTCTGGCGTACATTATTTATACTGTTGTGTTATGAGTTAGATAGATTTTGTCTTATGAGTTAGAAGATTTGAATATCCGTCAAGAACACTTATGAACAAGATAAATATCCAAAATAAAAATCCTTAATGATTTTGGCTGAGATCTTTACGAAATTTGAGATAGAGATTTCCGTTGATGTAGGAAATAATTCCCAATACTTTTTATCTTTCAATTTCTTGCCAAATCCTTCAGATTTCAAAACCCATTTGCATCTTCTTCGAGTTTCTTCATTCAACAATGGTGGAATCTTCAATCATACCCCAAACTTTATCAAATCTCAGATTTAGACTCAAGTAATTCTAGGGAACACTAATCTAGCAATAGAAACTTCAAACAGGACTTACATAAATAAAAATATTTTTGGGTTTTCTTGAAAACGAATTTGACTCTATTTTTTGTAGTAACAAACCCAAGACTAGAATCGTAGGAACGAATCTATACATGGCTATGATACCAAATGATGTAATTCTCACTACGAACTACGAATGAAAATGCGGAAATTAAAGACAAGAATGAAATATAGATAGATAGACACAAAAAGAGGAAAAAAGCAACCAAAATGCATATTAAACCTTAACACCTCAATCTGTTAATCCTACAATGAGCACCTACCTCTTATGATGACCTCGAGGGAAATGAATTCACCTTGCAACCAAAGTTTCTAAACAATAATCAATCAAAGCTTGTACCAAGCTCTCAACACTCATAAATGAGTTTCTCAATGTCGATATTAAAAAATAGTCTACCTAAAATGAGAACCCAAACTAGCTATTTATAGTTTTAGGTAATTATTACAAAAGAGTCCCAAAAGTGGCCCAAAATAGGAAATGGGCAAGCTGGGTCGCCCTCATCGAATGGACTCATCAAGTCGCCAATCAAGTTAGCGAGCTGACTGTTCTCTTGGGACTTCTAGAACTTTAGGTGAGCTTGGAGCCCTCGCCTAAGCCATTAGGCGAGTCACCGAAGTGAACTCCAACTCGCCTAATGTGCAGCTTCATCCACCATCTTCCCTTCAACTTCCGAAGTGATCTTTTAAGGCATGAAACCCTTTCTTTGCCATCAACACAAGCTCAAGAACCTCTAACTTCATGAACAAACCCTGCATTCTTTGAAGGTCCCGAGCATGACTTCGAGTGAACGGTCTTAGTGCAATCTGAATTGCATCAAGGCTAATATTCACAAAATGAATATAAGTCTAGGTTGTTCTCTCTTAATTCACAACAAACTAAAAAGAGGTTGTCTGTCTTTGTTAAATATCAATAGAGTCTCGAGTAGAATAATGCAAACAAGAAAAGAATAGAGGAAATATAAAAAAAATAGTTTGCTTGTTATAAAAAAAAAAACTATAAAACAAGTTACCACCAAGAAATAGTTGCATCATCACATCCAATGGTCCCCTTCCAATTAACTACAACTTCAAAGAAGGATGACTCATCCATTTTAACCAATAGATACCCGGCCACTCACCTTGAATAACAAGAGTACCAGCAATTTTAATTTTTGAATCAGTAAAATTATCTATCTATGAATCTATCAGAAACACTCAATTAAGATATTTGAGAGGCTTGGCCTGATGGCAAGCCACTGCTCTCAGATCTTCTATGAGTATGTATTAGGCCTTGTAATTACCTTGACACACCCCTCATTCACAGATGACCTTTTACACATCCAAACTTTCTCCAACGGAGCAAAAATGGTGTGTATTAGACACAATTGGGGAAAGTTTTGGTGTGGAAAAGGTTGTCCGTGAAGGAGGGTTGTGTCTAAAAGATATTTCAATACTAGTAAGACAAAAGTATGTATTAAGAAAATTTTATAAGAGGGCATAATTGAGAATGATTACCTTTTCGGCCCACTTTATACGAACCTGCCTTGAAGAAATAGTAATTATGTTCGCCTATCATATAAACAACGAGTAGTATATTAGTGCATCGATAATACCAAAGTTAACAAGATGATAAATTGGTCAGAATTCTTGTCCAAAATGAAAGTAACAAAATGTTGGAAATCTTATGAAAAATACTTCATCACGAACACTTGTAAGGAATTTTCATAACTTGAGGCGTGTCAAAAGACATTATCCGTAAGGATATTTCACACAGTATAGGTGTATCCTTCAGAATTCAACAAGTTCTTCTTGTATAAAACTAGAAGCACAAACACTAACAAAAATTAACTAAAAGAAAACCCAACACAAAGAGTATATAGGAGGAAGAATTTTTCTTAAACATATATGTTGTTCTCTTCCCATTGATACAAGATGACTAGATTTATATCTAACTCACAAGGCTAAAGCCTCTAAGTTTCATAAAGACAACAGTGGGCTAATGATTAATGGAAGAATTAATTAGCTAATGAAATGTATGATATAGTTGGCAATATGAGACTATTTTGGGCTTTTTCTCACAAAAGGTTCACTTTGTTTAGTACCATAATTGTGGCACCTCTCATATATCATCAATGACTTCTTTCCAAATAATGCTCAAGAAACAACATCACTTTTTTATTTATTTTTCTCGGACCTCTTTATTTATTTTTCTTAATAATGTAACCTCAAATAAGGCACTGTGAGGACCATTCTAACCATTTTTTAGGTCATCTCAAGTCTACAATTATTGGTGACTTACCAAATGACATACTACATAGAATACTAGTGAACGCGTCCGTCAAAGATGTCGTAATAACAAGCATCTTATCAAATCAATGGCTACATATATGGTTCACACTGCCACATCTTGTGTTTGATCACTTGTTCTTCCATCATGTTGGGGCTTTTGCGGTTAGCATAATCCGTAAAATTCTAATGCAACATATTGAAAATATTCAAGGATTCCATCTTATATCGAAATCACACGCACTTTTACAATCAGATGTGGATTAATTCATCATTTTTGTCTTGAAACATGGTGTCCAGAAGCTCACTCTACAACCCTAAAAGAAATTATTTTAACATTGTCTATCATGATTCCTCTTGGGGTTGTCTATCATGAGTTTTTTGGTGTGAATCAAAAAATTTACAAAAAACCATATTTTACATTTATTTTAACGAATTAAAGTAAATGAATTAAACTAACATACTATATGTAATTTCAACCAAAAAAAATAATTGCATGCTTTAGCAAAAATCTATGGAAGAGGGTACCAAAATTCCATTAAAAAAAAGTTAAATGATTTTTGAAGTAAAAAGATTAAGATGTTTATTGAATTTGAGTGATTAGAAAACAAAATATACTAGGTGAAATAGAAAAAAAAAGAAATATAAAGATAGTAAATTTACTAGCTAACCTATTGAATTTGGTTGTCCAAATCTTTTTTTGTTTTTTTTTTTCAAAATCTGTAGAGCCAATTAATACTAAATCAAAATTAGAAAAATAGCATGAATTGTTATTAAGGAGACTCAATCCCCAAACATGGTTTACCATAATTCCATTTTAAAAAGTTAAATGATTTTTGAAGTAAAAAGATTAAGATATTTATTGAATTTGAGTGATTAGATAACAAAATATATCAGGAGAGGTAGAAAAAATAATATAAAGATAGTAAATTTACTGGCTAACATATTGAATATGGTTACCCAATTCTTTTTTTTCCCCAAAATCAGTAGAGTTAATTAATACTGAATCAAAATAAAAAAAATAGCATGAATTGTTATTAAGAAGACTCAATCCTATGCTAATTAATATTGAATCAAAATAAGAAAAATAACATGAATTGTTATTAAGGAGACTCAATTGTACAACATGGTTTTGAACAAAATTTGGAACGAAGTCTGTCACCAGAGAATATAGGAAATGAATAGTAACAACTAATGAAGAAATGAACCTGCAATACTAGATCATTTTTACCAACACAAAACTTACTAACAAAATGTGAATCTGATCACCCAATATCCCATAGTTTTCATCTCATTTAAAATCTGAGACATTATGGTCTCCTCCACTTTCTTGATCACTAATCACGAATCTTGAATCTCATTCAATATCACATAATAATTCTTCTTAAGAACGAGAAGAAGAAAAAGAGAGCATTACCTGGGGTGGGTCTACACAAAAAAAACCCCAAAACCATTTTCTTGGTGCCGTCGACGGAGAAATGGCAGAAGGGTTTATGTTTAAATGACTTGATCTTTCGAAGCTGAACTTACCCAACGCTGCCGCCGGAGAAATGAAAAATGAGTTTTTGTTTGAATGACTTGATCTTTCAAAGCTAAACTTACCAAATGTTTCCACCGAAGAAATGACAGAAGAGTTTTTATTTGAATGACTTGATATTTCGTAGATAAACTTACCCAACGCTGCCGCCGTAAAAATAGCAGAAGGGTTTTTGTTTGAATAGATAGATCTTTCGAAGATGAACTTACCCAACGTTGTCGCCAGAGAAATGGCAAAAGGATGTTTGTTTGAATGACTTAATCTTTCAGAGCTGAACTTACCCAATGCTGCCGCTACAGAAATGACAGAAGGGTTTTTGTTTGAATGACTTGATCTTTCGAAGCTGAACTTAATCAACATTACCGCCAGAGAAATGGCATAAGGATTTTTGCTTGAATGGCTAGATCTTTCAAAGCTGAACTTACCCAATGCTATCGTCGGAGAAATGACAGAAGTGTTTTGTTTGAATGGCTTAATCTTTTGAAGCAGAACTTACCCAACGCTGCCGCCAGAGAAATAGCAGAAGGGTTTTTGTTTCAATAGCTAGATCTTTCGGAGCTGAACTTACCCAACGTTGTCGCTGAAAAAATAGAAGAGTGATTTTTGTTTGAATGACTTGATCTTTCGAAGCTGAATTTACCCAACGCTACCGCCAGAGAAATGACAGAAGGGTTTTTGTTTGAATGACTTGATCTTTCGAAGTTGAGCTTACCCAACACTGCCGCCAAAAAAATGGGAGAAGGGTTTTTGTTTAAATAGCTAGATCTTTCAAAGCTAAACTTACCCAACACTATTGTTGGAGAAATGACAGAAGGGTTTTGGTTGAATGACTTAATCTTTCGAAGAAGAACTTACCTAATTTTGCCGCCGGAGAAATGACAAAAGAGTTTTTGTTTGAATGACTAGATCTTTCGAAGCTGAACTTACCCAACTTTGTCGCCGAAGAAATGGAAGAAAAGTTTTTGTTTGAATGGATTGATCTTTCGAAGCTGAACTTACCCAACATTATTGTCCGAGAAATGACATAAGGATTTTTGTTTGAATGATTTGATCTTTCAAAGCTGAACCTACCCAATGTTGATGCTGGTGAAATGACAAGAAGGAAATTTTGTTTAAATGGCTAGATCTTTCAAAGCTGAAATTACCCAACGCTGTCATCGGAGAAATGACAAAAGGGTTTTTATTTCAATAGCCTGATCTTTCGAAGCTGAACTTAATCAATGCTATCATCGGAGAAATGACGAAAGAGTTTTGTTTGAATGCCTTAATTTTTTGAAGTTGAATTAACCCAACGCTATCGTCGGAAAAATGGCAAAAGGATTTTTGTTTGAATGACTTGATTTTCGAAGCTAAACTTACCCAACGTTGCCGCCGGAGAAATGACAGAAGAATTTTTGTTTGAATGTCTTGATCTTTCGAATCTGAATTTACGTAATGTTGACGTCGGAGAAATGGCAAAATGGTTTTTGTTTGAATGACTTGGTCTTTCGAAGTTGAACTTACTCAATGCCGTGCCAAAAAAATGGCAGAAGGGTTTTTGTTTGAATGACTAGATCGTTCGAAGTTGAACGTACCCAACTCTACCACTGGAGAATTGGTCGAATGAGTTTTTATTTGAGTGGCTTGATATTTTGAGGTTGAACTTACCCAACGCTGCTGCCCGAGAAATAGTACAAGATTTTTTGTTCAAATGGCTAGATCTTTCAAAGTTAAATTTTACCAAATGTTGTCGCTTGAGAAATGACAGAAGGGTTTTTGTTTGAATGAGTTGATCTTTCGAAGCTGAACTTACCCAACGGTGTCGCCGATGAAATGACAGAAGGGTTTTTGTTTGAATGGCTAAATCTTTCGAAGCTGAAATTACCCAACGTTGTCGTCGAAAAAATGGCAGATGTGTTTTTGTTTGAATGACTTGATCTTTCGAAGCTGAACTTACCCAACATTGTTGTCGGAGAAATGACATAAGAGTTTTTGTTTGAATGGCTAGATCTTTCGAAGTTGAACTTACTCAACACTATCACCGGAGAAATGGCAGAAGAGTTTTTGTTTGAATAACTTGATCTTTCGAAGCTGAACTTACCCAACGATGTCGCCGGAGAAATGACAGAAGGGTTTTTGTTTGAATGACTTGACTTTTGAAGTTGACCTTACCTAACATCGTCACCAGAGAAATGACAAAAGACGAGAGGAAAAACGGGAATTTGAGTTCGGATTTGCAAATTGTACGCCAAATATAATTCATTTGATAACACTTATAAGTTATATTATTAAATTAACTTTATTAATTATATTTTAATTTATAAAATTATTCAATATTAAAAGTAGTATCGAATGAAAATTTGTTGTGATATGTTAAAATAGATAAATAAAATAATAAAATAAAAATTATTAAATGACAATAATACCCACATTGATGATAACATGTGTGCATATTGACTTTATTAGTAATAAATATCTATCTATATATAATAGAGAAGAAAAACGCCACATTTCAGCGTCACAAATTTTTAAAAATTTAAATATTATATAACTATTTAAATATTTAAAAATACACACTTTTAAATAAAAGTAGACACATGTCATCAACTTACACAAATAATAACAAATGTCAGCATTTTTAAAAATAGATTTATTTATTTTTAAATACAATTTATAAATTAGTTAAAAAATTGATTTTTTTTAATCTAGGACATATTCAATATTTTTCAAAAAACCAAATTTTAAATTTTAAAAAAAAATACAACCGCAGTTACATATGTCTTCAAAATTTTAAATATTATATACCTAATTTATAATTAAATATTATATATTCGAAATTTAAAAAAAAAATACATGTTTAATGTTTGAATTCTTTTGGACTCTTATTTTTATCTTAATAAAAATATATATCTTTTTTAAAAAAAAATTAAATTTGGACTCAAGGTCCGTATTATTAATTAAATAACTGGGTCAAGCACCATTAACAAAAGGTTCATCCTGATCGACCCAAATTGGCAAGACTAGGTGGATAAAGACGCTACCCTAACACTAGAGTTTCCTAAATGAGCTTTCCTTTTCCCTTTCTTTCTCTTCCTCTTCTCTTACTCATCTCGCCACTTTCCAATGTTTTACGTTGTTCCCTTTAGCTCCGGCTTGATGTTCCTCATTCTTTGGGTGATAAACATCCTTCACGCCCGGCTTGTGATGGATGCTGGAAATATTAGCTCTCAAAGGTGTGCCTCGATCTTTCCACGTGGAGTTCTTGCTTCTTCTTCCCAGCTGACTATTTCTTCTTTGTAGGTGTGTTGTTCAATTAGAAAGCCTGAGTTCATGAAGAACTTGCAAGAGAGTATGAGCCTTGCGCTTTCTCCATGCAAATATGTGTAAGTGACTCGCTATTACCTTCTTCCTTGTTACCTCTATTCCGATTTTGATTCTCTCTATTTTGCAGGTGAAGCAGAATAGGAGAAGATCGTGTAGCTCCCTCACTTCATCTTTTTGCTGGAAGCTCATTTTGAAATCAGATTTGGCCTCTATGCTCTCGCCTTTTGTTGATTTCTGTGTCACTTTTTGTTGGATGTCATAGCTTATAAATAGGATAGGTTCCATCTCAGATCAAAGAGGAATAAAGTATTGACAACAAAAAGAATTAAAATAACTAGAGTGAAAAGAACAATGTCAATTATAAAAATAATAATAGAGGATTAAAATATTACATTAATTTTTGTAGATGTCTTTTTTCATAATTTTTAGCTCTTTAGATATTCTTTTGTGGAAATTTGTCCAAACATTTAAATATTAATAAAGGTAAAATAAAAATAATCAAATGATTTGATCAACACAAACAACTGCGAATTATTCTGAACTTTTTTTTCTCCTTCAAAATACATATTGACAAGAATACTTTTCAAGATAAATTTATCTCAAAATATTCACAAAATAAGATCTCTATATCATTTTATTACTCCATATTTTCTACCTTTTTAATAATTCTCATATTATTACTTTAATCTATCATTCATAAAACATTTTTTACATTAATTTTAATTATTTATATTTATTTCACATAGAAATAAAATGTCATTGAAAAAAATAATCACATACCAAAAGTACTACTATATTTTATGTAAAATGAAAAAGTATATATTTCAATGAATGGTGGGGCATTTGAATATTATTATTTAAATTTTTTCCAGAGAACAATATTTAACCAGAAATTATCGTCCTAACCAAGCCACCACATTACTTTAAAAATCATGGGATAAGTCATAAGTATCCCTAGACTATGACCGAAATTTCAGAGATACCCCTAAACTTAACTAAGATCCTATTACTCTCTGAACTCATTTTTTTCATATTTTTGTGCACCCTTTGTGCTGATGTGGCACCTTCAACCACCCAAATTGGTTGTGTTTGCACACTCTCCTGCCACGTGTGTAACTATTATTTTTTCAAAAAAAATTAAAAAAGATTCTTATTTTTTATCTTGTTTTTAAATTAAGTTTATACACATTTTTTTACATTGTATCAATTTTTTTTTACCTACCTTCATTGTTTTTCTCTTTTATTTTTCTATTGATTTTATTTTCTTTGTCTTTCATTTTGATTTGATTTCAAATGTCTTGTATTTAAAATAAGTTAATTTTGAATGAATATCAAAATAAGTGAAGAAAATCAAATAAAACATAAAAAAAAATGAAAACGTTAAAATTAAAGGACACTTTTAAATTATTTTTTTTAAAAAATACACATAATTTTTTAAAAATAATTAAAAGTGAAAATATAATAAATTAAATAAAAAAAGTTTAAAGTGAAATGAAATTAAAATAAATATTTTACAAAGAAACAAATAAAAATAATTATATATATATAAGTTTTATTATCAATAAATATGTGTACTAACTAATTATAAAGTTACCAATCAAAAAATGACATGTGTCCAATTTGTGCACTCATCACTTGCCTTCAAGAGAGTGTGCACACTCTGTATGCCATGTCAGTGTTTATGGTGTATTTTTTCCATTTTAAATTAGTTTAGGGGTAATAGGATCCTAGTTAAGTTTAGGTATGTCACTGAGATTTCGGTCATAGTCTAAAGGGTACTTATGCCTTGTACCAAAAATCATTATTATACCTAATTAAAAACCTAAAACTCATTTCCGTAGTTGTAATTTCAAAAGTTTCAATATCCTATTTAAACATTTCAAATCTTAAATCAGAAAAAAACAAAAGTTATTTTAAATTGAATTCGAAAAAAGAAAAGTATAGTAATAGTATAATTATAAAAAAACAATTTTTGCTCGCATAAAATACAAATACAGAGTTTCGCGGCTATTACCCCCAAAATATTTTCATCTTTTTCTCCCCATTCTCTCTACCGCAAATTTCTGCAATTTCTCACCGGCGCTTCAAAATTCACCGAATTCTCCCATTTGTATCGCAGCTCATGGTTCTGAATTTTGATTGAGAAGCTCAAACAGTTTTCATAGGTAAACAAACTCACCTTTTCTTTTTCAAATTGGTGCAAAAAAAGGGGGGTTTTAACTGTGATTTTGAAAGTTTCAATCTTTTCTTTCTGGGTCTTTCAAAAAGTTTATCAGATCGCCGTTTTTGTATCTGTTAAGTGTTTGTTGTTAATTCTGTTGAGTGCCCAGAGTTAGTAATTGTATCTTTTGAGCACATAGACATAGAATTGATAACCCTTGTTCATCATGCAAGAAAATTTATTGATCTTATGAATTGGAATTATTGGTAGGCATAATTCCAGAGATTTGCTGGATTTACTAGGTAAAAGCAAGTAAGTTTTTTTATTTTTGTGTGTGCAGAATAAATTTGTATAGAAGATGCTGTTTTAAACCTATGGAAGAACAGTAAAAGTAGTTAAGGTGCAGCTACAATTTAAAGCTGTTAATACAAATTATGCATGCATATCTTTGAAAACCATTTAGAAGGACTATGTGAGTTTTGAAGGTTAAGAAAAAGTTATTAGTTGTTAATAAGCCACTTGTTTGCTTATATAATATTTACCATTTTTACTTGTATATTGATCAACAAACTATGCTGTGGACATCATGCTTATTAGCGATGTATTTTATCACTTCCTAAAACATGTTATAAGCAGAATCTTACATTGTGCTTACCTGATTCTGCTTTTTGGTATAGGTTTTTCAAGATTTTTGGCATGGCTCCAGCAAAAAAAATTAGAAGCTTAAGCAAGAGACAATCTCTTACAACTGACATCTCTCCCAGTAAAGATGGCAATGGGGACAATGCAAAGAAAAGCTTGCAACGGGTGAGTTTTAGTATACTTTTGTTTTTGCTTTTGTAATATTCCACGATGAAGCATGTTAATGAGTTCTTTAATGTTTTTTTTTTCTTTTGGAATCTAGGATAAATTAGTGTCTTCTTGGAAATGATAACATGCTCTTTTTTTGTTTGAGAAGTGGTGCCTCCTGACAGCATAGGTGGTGCATGTTACCTTTGCCATAGTAGAAACTTGAAAAGAGATAGATAGTGCAAGGAGAGAGATGAATGATTTCGTCAAGGATGTTAGGAAGTTGCTAGAAATGTGTCAGAGAAGTCAAGACAATTTTCTGCTTGTTTTTCTTTGAATGGAAGAGGAAAATTTGGAATGATAAGACGATGTCTGGTATTAACTTTCAACTTTCCTTAAAAAGATATTGTAATTCTTTCATCACACTATTTTTATGGAAGTTATTTTTGTGGGGGAAGTTTTCAAAAAAATTTCCCACAACTTTCCTCTTACATAACTTTCCAGCACTTCCCTTTTTATTCTTGTCAACTATCAAGTCCCACACAGGTTGAGGGAAAGAGTTGTTGTTTCCTTATATATACTTGGGAAATCCTATTCCCGTGAGCTAGCTTTTGGTGTTGAGGTAGGCCCGAAGTCCATTGGTTGTTGTTGTTGTGTTTCTCAATGGTGGGACCCTGCATTATGTTTATCAACACTCCAATGTCCAGTCATGGGCATGGGGGAAGTGTCAAATCCGACATTGGTTGAAGGAATGGATTGTGGTTTCCTTTTATGGTCTGGGCAGTCCTCTCCTCCCATAATGAGCTAGGTTTTGGAGTTGAGTTAGGTCAAGCCGCAAAGGTTCATTCTTCACACCAAATGGTTTCTTAAAGAAAGTGGTAATAGTTGAGTTGGAAAGGAGAAATATTTCATCTAGTTTCTTAGGTTTGATGTAACGTACTCTAAGAAGGCTGGGGGAGGGCAAGGAATCATGTTTGCATTTTAACACGGTTCTTTGTTCAAAATTGCAGAAGAAGAAATTGTCTGACATGCTTGGTCCCCAGTGGAGTGAGGAAGACCTGACACGCTTCTATCAAGCATACCGCAAGTATGGAAAAGATTGGAAAAAGGTCAGTTCAATTTCAAAGTATATCCATTAACTGAAGTTTCTTGAATATACCCTGTAACTTGCATATGTTTTTTGTTGATTGATCTCTGATGCCTTGCCTCTAAGATCTGCTTTGTACTTATTGCAGGTTGCATCTGCAGTGAAATCCCGATCTGCAGAAATGGTGGAAGCTCTTTACACGATGAATAGGGTAGGCTCTGAATGCCGAAAACAAAGTAACACATGTCTTTATAATTGAATCCTCTTAGCTTATGATATCATCTAGCGATGTATCTTGATTGACAATATCTCTCTTCATCTTCTTATTCATATTCCTGCTGATGTATACCTGGTCTTAAATGTCATCTATACTGATAGCATGGTGAGAGAGTCCATTTTGTTGGAACCTTGTTCTGATACTTCACGTTGTTCGCTTGTGAACATTTTATTCAATATGAGTTCTTTGAGGAGCAAAATACTCCAATAAGTCAGATCTTTTTCACAAAGAAATTTGGGTAGGGTTGTCTATTTTTGAGGGGCTATTTTCATCTGTTGTTCAGTTTCTCTAGTACTATTTGGCTATCAATTAACATCGCTTGCGCTCTGCCACAGATCCTTTGATTCCTTCTTACTCTTGGAAATAATTTAACCTTTTCTCTTACATGGTCTTCACTCATGATTGGTAATATGGTGATATGTGCTTCGCTACTTGTATCATCGATACCTCTGGATGTTATTAACATGAGTTGCAATCTCCTATCTCCATGAGTGCTCTGTACATTATCAGATAGTCTATTGTGTGCGCATGATTTGCTGTTTTGTACTTACCAGCTGCATAGAGTTCACTTTTCAGGCGTCCAAGGTAGGGTTCCATGAGTACTTTGAGATTGCCTCGTATCAGAGCCTTTCACACACACAAGTTTCTGTTTTGCACCTTGTAAAAATGACATCTCCACTAAAGAATAGAAGGAAAGGAGGAGGATTGTGTTAAAATGAAAGACCATAGTTCCCAGTGTTTGCAGTAGGATCTAGGATGCTGTATATCCTTCAGTAGTAATATGAAACTTAAAGTTTTTCCTTGTTTCTTTTTATAAATAAATATGACATTTCTATTCTGTTGTAACTAGCAATTTAACATATTTAATTGATTGAGTTTCCTTACTGTGTCTTATTATCATATCATACTCTTCCCCTCTTTTTCCGTCTGTTTTGAGCAGTTTCCAGATTCCATTGCTCTGCTTTTTTTGTGTGTGTCGTCTCTGTGTCATCTTAACCAGCTTAGTTCGACTTTTAGTGGTACTTTATTTTCCTTTTGTGGATTCTGATATGGAACAATGTGATATTAGTTGAAAATTTACATCAAAACTGATCCTCACATTTGTATATCTGCATTAGCAATTGGTGATATGATTTGTTCATTTTCTTTTTGGTGCTGTTATGTTGCATTGGTACCGTGAAACAGCCCTCCAAACTCCATTGCAATTGTAAAAGAAAACTTTTTCTGGTGAAGCACATTCAGTTAGAAAGCCAATCTCTTTTTTTTTTGGAGAGCACAACAATCATCTTCTTGACCAACATTTGGTCTAAAAAGAGTAATCACTTCACTTATGATCATTTTTGCCTTTCAGTTGGCTATAAACATAGAAAACATGGAATGCCATGTTAATCATCATAAACCATTGTGTTTATTAAAAAAATCATCATAAATCATGGTCTTGTGATTTTAGCCTGTAACAGGTCAATTACAATTTGATGATTGTTTCTATGGTGTTACTATTATAAATTTTAAATTTAGAATAAACTCCACTGAGTAATTAATCAGCATTGAATATATTGTACATATAAAATGATGATGCAATTCATTATACTTCATTGTACTGTATTTTCAGGCTTATTTATCTCTTCCAGAAGGGACTGCGTCTGTTGCTGGGCTGATTGCCATGATGACTGATCACTACTGCAATTTGGTAAGACTTAAGACATATGGAGTTTCCCCGTCCACCAGAGTTATATATTTCTTACATATTTGTTTCAAGCTTAAGGAGTAGTGTTGCACATGAGATACTTAAAAGCTTCATGGCATCTTATGGATGGAATTCCTAAATACTTCCAATTGAAAATGTAGCTTGTCTTGAATAGGAAGGTCTTTGCAAGCTGTTAGGGGTTGTTTGATTCCGAGACGAGTTATTCAGGGATTAATAATGCAAAGATTAGTAATGTAGGGATTATAATGTAGGAATTGTAATGCGGGGATTATATCTTAGTAGATGTT